>JALPQI010002183.1:0-116908 GCA_025490895.1 Thaumatotibia leucotreta
GAAAGGTTCAAATTCTATTTTAAACGTTTCACAAAAGAAAATAAACTTTTTTGGCAGGATGTTAAAGTTTATGCCTTCGTGTAATTAGAGAAAAGTTTGTAAAAACAAGTCGGGTTTATTATTAAAGTTGAAGTCGAGGGAATGACGAACGTGCTACCCTTGGTGCATAATGGAGTATTGTTTAGCTGCCATGTTTAAATTAAGATGCTTATTTTTAGGGTTTCGTAGTAAACTAGGAAACCTTATAGTTTCGCCATGTCTTCGCAAAACTTTAACAAAACTTCTTAATAGGACTCTATATAAAAATCATATTAACAGATACAGTGCCTCTACATTCTACTACACTCTGGTTTGGTGTTTTAAAAGAGGTAAACAATCTTGTATTATATTTTTATTGAAAAATACATATAAAAATCCAAACTAGGTACTTAATGAATCAAAAACAATGTAAATCACTGTGTTTCCTTGTTATATTATGTATATTTGCTAAAACCTTTTTTCTACTCGTAGTTTTCAATAAAAAGATACTGCACGATTGTTTACCTTTTTTTAAACACCAAACCAAATAGAGTATAATATCAGATCGGGCAATGTTTATTATATTCGCCATAAAAATATCGTAAAACTTTAAGGAGTAGAGTGATATTACTTTATTTAGCATGTTTATCACATGCTGATACAGCTGATCATAATTATTTTATAAATACCTATTGTATTTACGACTAAATATGGCTGCGTTAGCCGTACCATGTCTTGCCGCTATCTTATTCATCATCATCATCCTATGATAGTCCACTACTGGATGCAGGCCTCTCCTATTAACTATGCGTATACACGCATTAGGAGTAACTGCCCATAATCGTCACGCTGGGCAAGCGGATTGGCGATCGCAGTAATGTGTCCACTATGATGATGCTGCTGCCCATCATCAATGTTTTATCAAATGGTCAGTGACACTTCAATCCCTTAGTCAACCAAACGAGCATTCGCTATTCTATCCCCCACTCTACGAAATCAACGAATCACGTTTTGTGTAACGATCGAATTTCGTAGAGTAGGGGGTTAGAATAGCGAATGCTCGTTTGGTCTGATTGCACCTTAAAGGATACGTTAGGTTTTACTCGATACGTAATGCATTCTATCATGGCCGTGTGGTGACAGCAGTAAGAATACATTTGTCACCACCCCGACTCCTCCTGCGGGTGTCGTAAGAGTCGACTAAGGGATTGAAGTGTCACTGACCATTATTTGATAAAAGATTGATGATGGGCAGCAGCATCATCATAGGGGACACATTACTGCGATCGCCAATCCGCTTGCCCAGCGTGGCGATTATGGGCATTTACCTCCTAATGCGTCTATACGCATAGTCAATAGGAGAGGCCTACGTCCAGCAGTGGCTCATCATAGGCTGATGATGATGATGAATGCATTCTATCCCGCTCGCACTGACATATTGGAGCGAGCGTGATGGCCTGCTTTACGTATCGAGTAAAACCTAACGTTACCGATACTTACATAGTCATCGTACGGCTCCTGATACGCAAATCAATTTACCCATTTCCTAGCATTAATTAGTAATAAAAGTAGAAATACGTAGCCATAAATATGGCCGCTTCCTCTGCGGGTAAATAAACTCGTAAGGTTGTTACTGGTCTAGTAAATCGTGGACGCTGTAATCAAGAGCAACCAGGAAGTGGTACAAGCCATAAAATAATATTTAATTTATAATTCCTTTAGAAGTAAAACAAAGTTTATTTATCACATTAATAAAGATGTTACATCGGTACTACACGAAAACACACAATTAAATAAAAAATAAAAATACATTTTAATCGTTCCCTCCTACCCCTCATGTCATTCCTGGTGCAAAAGTGCCCATAACGCTAGCAGCGTTGCCGCGTTGTATGACAATAGAGAGCTTTTGCACCAGAAAAATAAAGATTAAAAGTAATTAGTAGATTAAAAGATTAGAAGTAAAATAAAAATTTTTAATCAAAACCAAATAACAAAAGATATAAAAGTGTATAAAACTTGTATACCATTCGTCAATAGAATCCAAAAAAAAATTTTAAAAAATGGCTGACTTTCTTCACTTTCTTTTTACTACTTTCTCTAGTTGGACGTCTTTGATAGAATGTCGTGAAAAACGTTCGCAGATTGTATTTTCACAATAATACTAACTTATAGGTAAGTAGGTACCTAACGTTATAATGCCTCTGAATTAGGTTACACTTTCGAGGTACCTACATTAAATATTTGTTACTTTCTTATCACTATAATCTTCTGACTGGATTCAATCGAGACATAAACTTAAACCCGGACGATTTATGCGGAAAATTTTTGCAAAGCACGCTGACATCTATGAAGCTATAAAACCGCTATCGCTTACAACTAATACCAAACAAAATCACAGCGTACATTCCAAAACAGCAGGTGTTATCTATATCTCGCTTACAATCATAACTGTACCCCTTACTCCGTTACAATAAGATTCAAATTCCAATATCAATGCACCTTTAACTTTGTATTTGTACTTACTCAAACACATGCGTCGCCCTGTTTACACAAAACAGCTTAAGTGATTAGAACTTGATCGGCACTTACGACCTTTTTAGTCATCTTATCGTGGGACTTCGATTTTTTTAGCTTTTTCGATTCATTTGTAATGGATTTTATGTTTCGATGCGTATCTCTGGTATGTTATGTTTTCCTGGTGCTATATCGTTACGGTCAAAAGAAATTGCTATGATATCATCATCATAAGCCTATGATAGTCCACTGCTGCACGTAGGCCTCTGCTATTTACTATACGGAGGTAAATGACTATAATCGCCACACTGGGCAAGCTGATTGGCGATCGTAATAATGCGTCCACTATGGTGACGCTGCTGCCCATCATCAATCTTTTATCAAACAATGGTCAGTGACACTTCAATCCCTTAGTCGACTCTTACGACACCCGCAGGAGGAGTTGGGGTGGTGACAAATGTATTCTTACTGCCGTCACCACACGGCCATGCTATGACAGATGAACGTCAGGCTGTCTTAAAATAATGCAAATAATTTAGATATTAAGCTAATTATTTCAACGTTGGGATATGAAGCATTAAAGGTACATTAATCATCGTTTAATTGCCCTAATAGTTGATCTTATCTTATCGATGGCAACTCAAGCTATAATGACGAGTATTGGTACAGCGTCGGGTACTAGTACTTCCACCTTATTTATTTACCTTTTTTCAACGACAATAAACGAATGTCAACAACAATATTTATTGATAAGTGATCTGAGCTGAGAGACGTGATTATGTGAAATGGTTGCAGCTATGCTATTCTCTTATTCACACATTCGACGCTGCGTTCGTCAACGAGCTCTACGACGAGACAGCCTTCACTTCGACGTAGAGCACAGCGCTGCGAAAAACGGTATTCACTAACGTAGAACAGCTCGTCGTCGAACTGTAGGCGGTTACTCTCGAGGCAGTGTAGTTCCAGCTCACGCCGCATTCGTCGCCGAGCGCTAGTGTCGTTTAAAGTGCATTAGTGAATACCATTTTTACGCTGGACGCTGCCGCAGCGCTGACACAGCGCTGACAGCAAGGCGGTTTCCTGAGTGAATAACACTGCTGATGATTATGTGGTAGCCACAGGTGCATTACGTATGCAACTGCAGCGTAATTGCAAGACACCGTCTATTAGAACGGTCCTCCTTAGGTCAAATAAAACGTAGAGCAGATCACTTGACATTTATGTTCTGAACAGTTACCCTAGACCACTATACAGAGCGACTCCTTTAGACTCCGCAATTCACAACTGACATGATAAAAACGAACGGGGGGCTATTTCTTGGAAGCTTGTAATGGTTTTTCTCAAAATGTAAAGACTAAAACAAATTACCGTGTCGCTTTTGTGACACTGAAACAAGTGTATTAATTAGGCATATTAGAACTGAAATTTCGTGGAAAAAAATCGGTTACGGCAATTAGATCTAGATATTTGAGAATGACCGGTAATTTCTAATACAAGTCTCTTGAGTGAATATCTGAGCGTTTCAACCGCCTAATTTTGGTGGCATCATTTTTGCCGAAGTTTCTAAACGTCTCAATGTTACACTTCGTCATTTGTATAAGGTACCGTGCCTCCTTCAAATGACAAAATAGCACCGTGTAACGAATATAAACTTCGGCAAAAATGATGTCACCAAAATTAGGCGGTTGAACCGCTCAGATATTCATCCTTGAACACCATTAGTTAGACAACGACTTTTGCTGGTGTTGTAAGTTGCAAGCTTTTTAAAAATAGGCCCCAGGACATGCAGTTTTCATTTTTTTTATTAGATTTTGCTACATACACACGATAACCTCTCTGCTTCGCCTAAAGGTTAACTGGTAGAGAATGCCCTATGGCATTAAGTTCGCCTTTTGTACTTTTAAGTTTTCTTTTTTATGCAATAAAGATTAAATAAATAAATAATAAAATGATAGACAAAACATAGGTGCACATTATTTAATTATCGTTGTGTCTGACAAAATTAATATTTTTTAGGAATTAAGCCTGATGTGGCATCTAGCGGGCCAGCAAGGCGGTGGCAACTGACAGGTTACTGCTGGTCTCCTGTTCGTTGCCGCCGCGATTTAGGCTCTACTTTTCACTTACGATCAGGTGGAGTTGAGCCACTTTGTTGTGCCAACATAAAAAAAGATTTAACTGTAAAAACAATTGTATTGTATTGTGATATTCCATTAAAAATTGTTAAAAAAACATGTGTCATACCTGTCACCTGTAGCCGTACCATGAGCAGCCGCTATTTTATTAACGCAGACTTACTGTCTATCCATCCCGCTCGCCGCATAATGATGCTTGCGAGCCGTATTTAACGTAATTCCTGCCTTCCACTGCGAACGGAACGGACTCATTAATGGCTTCGTTTAACTTATACCTCTGGTGTGACTTACAGCCGTCAACTGCATACTAGCACTTGGCCAGCGATGTACGTTAAACTGAGCTATTAATGAGTCCGTTCCGCTCGGCATTAGTCCGTGCAAATAACGCGGCGACAGCTCATGGAAAGCACACTGTCCTGTCATATTTTAAGTTTACGCGATTAAGACCCGTTTGTTTTTAAAATATGAGTGATAATCGTGAAAGTTTAAATCAATACACTGTCCTGTATTGATAAACACATTAGTGCGAGAGTTTGTCGCTAATCTAAGCAAATGCTCTGTGGTTGACCACCAGTCCCAACTAGTTTACTTCGTAATTAGATGCAGCGGTCTCTGAGGAAATTACGCGATAAACGCTAGGCTTAGTTCTAGCCAGTTAGGATAGGACAAACGGACCGGCGTCTATGTCTATAAATAGAATATAATATAATAATAGTTTATTCGTCGTGGCAACACTTAACTAAACAATACTAACAAAAAACCAGAAATAAACAAAGCCACGAAATAGTCACATCTCAGCGTGAGCGCTAATCTTCCGATGAGACCATCAAGATTGACACACAATTTTTTTACGTAAACCAAATAGCACATTTCTAGTACGAACGGCCACTGAGCTTTGCTTCGGACAAATAGGCAGACCTCCTTGTTTACCACGGAACCCTAAAACGCCAATATTACTTAATAAAATGACAAAGTTTCCTTCACAAAATCATATCATGTTCATATGTAGTACGTAGATAGGAACCATCAGTCAATCGGCATAAAGTCATGCAATATATTCAATAAACATGTGCTCGATAAAGACATAAAATGCGATTAACACACCTACACACAAAACAACATAGTAAAATACACAGCTAATGTGCACATGCAAATTGTACCGATACTCAAGTATTTATGTCTACATTATCGTCAGCCTGTGTCCATACTCCATACACTACTGGACGAAGGCCTTTCCTATTAACTATGCGTATGGACGCATTAGAAGGATGCTCATGATCGCCACGCTGGGCAAGCGGATTAGCGATCGCAGTAATGTGTCCACTAATGATAACGCTGCTACCCATCATCAATCTTCTATCAAAAAATTGTCATTGCCACTTCAATCCCTTAGTCGACTCTTACGATACCTGTTGGAAGAGTTGGGGCGGTGTTAAATGTATTCTTACTGCCGTCACCACACCAATGATGATGTCTACATCATCATCAGGCGATCTTCATCCATTGCTTGACGTAGGCTTCTCCTATTAACTATGCGTATGGACTAGGGCTCCCGATATACGTACTATTCGCCGAACCGTAGCTCCGTGTTCTTAACCCCGGCGGTACTAAGATCACGAATTTCACAGTCACGCCGAGATACGTACCCGAATCTTTGTTTGTATACGTATCTACGAATCTTGGCTTCGTTCTGGTAACGACTGCTCGTGGCATGGATCCGGCCGGACCAATTACTATGTAAACAAATAAGGCCTATTATTGAATAACAGCTTGTTTTTAAAGTACGTATTGAGTATTATACTCTGAATCGGGACGAACGGTATTTTATTGA
Organism: Thaumatotibia leucotreta; assembly: GCA_025490895.1. Taxonomy (NCBI): domain Eukaryota; kingdom Metazoa; phylum Arthropoda; class Insecta; order Lepidoptera; family Tortricidae; genus Thaumatotibia; species Thaumatotibia leucotreta. The sequence goes on from JALPQI010002183.1 coordinate 6,499, forward strand.
TTAGACTTGCATTTTTCGTATCGATTTAAGTTATAGAATAACGTGGTAGGTACTGTGTTCTATATAACAAGCGACGGTATTATTTATGGATTAGAATTTATATTGTGATTTTGAATCACCAGATAGAAAAATTAAAAAAGAATGTTAAAAATATTTGACCAAATTGCTATACATAAAAGATAATACAGTCGTTCATTTAAGTTTATTACCTGACGGGGCGGCCCTTTTGTAGATAAGACCTATACTAAGAATTTGCACGCGCAAAGTAGCTAACAATAGTTTGTCTGCGATGTAATTGACCACACGTGGTAATTTTACTGATAAATATGTTAACTTGGGCTTTTCCTGGTACACCTTTTGTTTGTGAAGTTCAATGAAATAGCCGCATCTTTGTTTTGATATAAATAAGCGGGGATGTTTTAGTAAATTTGAAAAGGGCAATTTCGGGTTTTGGTTTTATACGTGTTTAGTCACTAATAAGATTGCAGGCCGGGCAGACTTAGCGAGAGTTTAGTGGAATTTAAATTAATTGTTTTTTTTATTAAGTTGTTACGTTTTTGTATTGTTACTGTTGGTGAGAAGATAGCGTTTTTAAAGTGTATTAATAATGAAGATCAGTTGGGTGTGGAGTTATGCCACCAGGGTCGGTGACACGGCTTTATGCACTTTGTGCAATGATCGTACGAACAATGAGTTTTTGTGTCATGGTAGTACAACAGGATCGACAGGAAAGCATTTGAAAGCGGTGCTCCTAAAATCTCCCGTCATCGTCACGACATCCAATGAGTTAGTACATTGTATTTTTTAATTATATTGCTTTTTAATATCCTTTTATATTTTAAAAGTTTTGTAGGAAATAACGCTGTAAATTTGTATATTTATGACGCATTTATTTTGTTCCTGAGTTATGGGTTTCCTAGTATAGATTAATCGTTGTCTGGTACCCTCAATATTGATTTATGTAGTTATTTATATCAACTTTATTGCACGAAAGAAAAACTTAAATTATGATATTTAGAACTAAGAAAAAATATTTACTCCGCACTGTGTTATGTACAAACCCCGGATGTCGGGAGCATAAATGCGTTTGTCACTAGTGCTTAGTTAAATATCGACTATTCTATCGACATACATATGAACGATTTTTTAATTTGAAATTTATAGATTATGCTAATTATGTTTCCCTAGTAGTTCCACTTCTTTTCCAGATATCAAAAATATATAAGATTTTAAATATGAATTCACCAATTTTTTTAGTCAACACATTCTGATATTTTTTGTGAATAATTTCGCCGAGGATGTAAAAGTAATCTTAACAAGTGCCCTTTGAAATACTGAGCGACATTCAAGCTGCTTTTTAGGCTTTAATTTCGATTTTGTAACTGTCCTATGGTACTAGGTATTATTGACATATTATTGTTTATCAATTTTAAATCGCAATGCCTCTGATTACTTACGGTTGCCTAAATTACTGTTGATCAATACATTTGTAATTCATAAAATGTTGGTATGGATGTCGATAGAAAAGTCGATATTTAACTAAGCACTATTGACAAACGCATTTTTGCTCCCGTCATCCGGGGTTTGGACTTATGTATTTTTTAACTTCCGTTCACATCTCATTATTAAATTAGGTAATTAATACATGCCAATGTGTCAGTTTTAATTAATATTGAACTCAGAAAATATCTATATTTTATAGTTCTGCCCTCCTTACCTTAAAAAGTAAAATATTAATATGTAAAAGGGTTTAGCAGCCTTACCGAACAAGAGGTGCCTTTCCCCACGGATGAGGTCAATATTTTAGGTGGTGTACTAGCAGGACCTAAGAATACTCCATGCTTAATATCAGCTCTAGATCTTCTTTTGTTTCAGAGTTATTCAAGATAATGTAAAATATACAGGATGTCGTTGAAAGTGGCATACTTCGTAAACTGTTCAAGTTAGATCAACCAAACGAAATTGTGTTTGATAACAATAAAATAAACTACAAAATGCATATTTTTAACCTGCATCTTGTCCTTATTTTTCATAATAAAAAAAGCCCTAGTATGGACGCATTAGGAGGGTGCCCATGATCGCCACGCCGGGCAAGCGAATTAGCAATCGAAGTAATGTGTCCACTATGATGACGCTGCTGCCCATCATCAATCTTCTATCAAAAAATAGTCAGTGACACTTCAATCTCTTAGTCGACTCTTACGACACCTGCGGGAAGAGTTGGGGTGGTATCGAATGCATTCAACATGCATACCCGATCCTGCGTATGATAGCGGATAGATTGGACTGTCCGTATATGCAACACTGCTGTGAAATGCATGTTTCCAGCAGTGTATATTTATAGTGTAGTATGAATTAAGTACCTACTAACATTAGAATCATAAGTCTACTAACAAACTGTATGAGTCTATAGTTACTTGAAATAAATGTATTCATTCATTCATTCATTCATTCATTCATTCATTCTTACAGCCGTCATATCAAGCTTCTATTGCTATAGCGTTAGAGTTCACGTTCAGATATTTTTGACCACCGTATCCGCTCTGATATACCTGATATCTATATCTACTAGTTCAGTTAATTTGAACAGCTTGGAAGAATCCCGGATTACGGGGCTAGTAGGAACTAAGCTGTTCATAATTATATACTACACATTGACGTGTAGGATGGTGATCATAATCGTTTTTAACAGGGACCAGAACCGTTATTTTCTCCATACGGTTCTTTTTTCGTAATAGATTTATATGTACAATTTGCATATGCTCAGAAAGTGCGCTTTTTAAAGGAAAATGTATGCACAAAACACGACTCTTTTCATTTTCATTCATAAAAATTTAATATAATATCCGAAGCTACACTGTAATCAAGCTACGGTGTCATAGACTCGGTTTTCTGAACATATTTCGAAAATATCTTCAGAAAATCTAATAATAACGCCCGGTAGGTAGACAAAATATTTTTAAACAGCATTGTACTGATTTCAGAATTCACGAATTTCTCTCTTTTTTTTCGACTATGACCACGTGTTTTCGTTCACGAGCGTAATACTCGTATAGGTACCGTTCTCAAAACATTGGCAGTCATTTTTTATTTTATTTTATATTTTATTTATTTTAAGTACCTATATTTATTTGTGTTTAAATATGTCGTAAATTAGTTTTTCATCCTTGGTAGCAGTGTGTGTTACAAGCATCTCCTATTGCACGTATATTATCCTCTAATCTTCCATGTCGAAACTTGTTTTATGTTTTGCGTTGCATTATTTTAAACTTTGGCGTTGCAATATGTTTTATCTTTACTGGTACCTAGTGCTTTAGCGCTGATAAAACTCTTCAGTTCTTTGTACGTACTACACCGAGCGTTTCGTTGGTAAATGTAATTAGTAATTTGAATTTATGTTTCCGCTTTCAGTACATTGAAAGCGCTCTCTTTAATGAATTAGTAATTAAAAACACTAAATTATTTGTAGAAATTTTAGTTGGAAATACGTATTTAAGGAAGGACATCTAAAAGTGAACAGGAAAGGAACAATGGTAGATCAAACTTCAATATTATTTACCTTACAATCATACAAAAACTAAGTACGGCCTTCTAAGAGATACTTATATCACATAATACAGTTTACAAAACTTTTTTTCCTAATTTTCTAATTTCATGAGATATTCTTTTAAAAATATATTCTTTTCGTTGTCTTGTTTCATACCAATTTGTCTAGTTTTTGTTGCTATATCGACTCAGTATTTCAAAAAAATCCGGTGCACTTGTATTTCTTTTTCACGCTAGATTTTAATTCATAAATAAATAAATAAATAAATATTTTTGGGACATCTTACACAAATCAACCTAGTCCCACGGTAAGCTCAATTAAGGCTTGTGATGTGGGTACCAGGCGACGATATATATAATAGATAGATACGTATAGATACTTAGATACATACACAGCCACGACCAAGGAACAAACATTTGTGATTAATAAATACACAAAGAATGCCCTCGCCGGGATTCGAACCCGGAACCTCCAGCTTCGTAGGCAGGGTCACTACCAACTAGGCTACAGAGGCTGACATCAAAAATTCAAAACAAAACATCATCTCATACAAAAATCACCACTGCGTCACGTTTTTTACGGACACAAATTAAGACAACGAAAATAATTTTGACCCAAATATTAGATTCAATTTATAATATGTAGGTATCTGTAATTCGCACTATCATTTTGTAGAATGTCAATGTAGATTTCATAATCGGTACTTAAACGAAAGCGGAAAAGAAATAACTAGAGATATACATTATTTATCTTTTCTTTCGTTTCTACTAGAGAGGAATCTGAAAAGAGGAAACGAAACGACATTAAGGAATTTCGATTCAGACTTGCCTTGAAAGAACTACTATGAGTATTTAGTTCGAGTTTATAGTGACTTTTCACACCACATCAGTAGGTGATTATTGAGCGTTTCGAATCTTCGATCGAAACTCTCAATAATCATGATTGATTCGTGTGTTAGGATCACGTTGTCATTTGTTAGTGGTTATAAACAGGTTTAAACGAGTTTCCATTTCATTGTTCAGAAAATCATCACATCGCATAGACGTTAGCAAACTTACAAATTATGAAGTTTGTAAAGCAAGCACAGTCATTAGATTTATATAAAAATTATTCCGTTTCCAATAATAAAGTATATTTACGGCACGGTAAACTTTTACCAAGCACTATTCGCTGTCTAATATGCGGTCCTTCTAACTGCGGAAAAACTAATTTAATTATCGGACTTCTAATGCATGATAACGGATTGAGGTTTCAAAATGTGTATGTTTATTCTAAAACTTTGTTTCAACCGAAATACTTATTTCTAGAAAAAGTTCTTCGTCGGGTACCTGGGGTTTCGTTTTTCAAATACAATGAAAATGAACAAGTTTTAAATCCAAATCAAGCAAAACCAGATTCAGTCATGATATTTGATGACATTGCATGTGAAAAACAAAACAACGTTCGAGATTATTTTTCTATGGGACGTCACTGCAAAATAGACAGTTTTTATCTTAATCAAACGTATAGCAAAATTCCTAAACAGTTAATAAGGGATAATGCAAATCTTATTATTCTTTTCAAACAAGATGAAACTAATTTGCGTCATGTATATAATGAACATGTAAATACAGATATGCCTTGGTCTCAATTCAAAGAAATGTGTGCTAAAATATGGTGCACGCCCTATAATTATTTAGTTATAAATAAAGACTGTGAAAAAAATAAAGGATGCTACAGATTGAATTTCGACACGTTCATTATTCTTAATTAATATTAGCATATAAAACCTAGCACAATACGATGCTCATCATTTAACATTTTAATTTCTTCGAAGAAACAACATTAATTACGGTAACCATGGAAAAAGATACTAAACGAGAGATTATTAAGTCGGCAGATGCTGTTAAGCGTAAATTTAAAATGTTGCGTGATATGTCTACTGAAAATCAGAACTTTCTCGAGTCAATTCTTAAGCCGATCACTCAACCTCTCAATCAAATAGCTGATCGAAGTGCTTTAGACGGAAGAAAGAAGCATGTATCTGATATTAGCCCTGATTACCATAGTACACCGAAAAAAGTAAAGTATGATTTGAGTGACACTAAACCAAGTTCATCTCATGATGACACGGTTTACGAATTAAACCGTCCAACTACTAAAGACGAAAAACTTCAACAAGATGAAGAAGATGCTTCGGATTTGAGTGACAAGAGTGAAAAAGAAGACGATGAGTCTAATATGGTTACTTCCGATGAGGAAACTTTTGAGAGCATTTCTAGTTTAGATCGAAACTATTCATCTCCGCTTTCATTTTCTGCAAAAGCATTTGAAGATGTGCCTTATGGAGTCAGACTCGAAAGAGGAAAACTTATGATGGGAACACAGAGAGTATATGTATCAGACCAAACAATTACTATTAATGCTAATACTTATGACAAAACACCAGGTCTTGTCCAATTACTGTTTAAAAAAACACCAGATTTGGATTTAGTGACTGAAGTCGATAAAGAAAACTACAAATTAATATTGAATCAAACAAATGCTCATCACAGAGACTTTGACTCAAAAAAGCCAATCAAGAGTAACAGAGGTGTCAAGTATTTACAGATTATTAAACCCTTATTTAAACACGTCAGAGTTTGTGAGAGTACAGAGAATCTTGCTATTGGTGACGGTTTAAAATGTCTTTTAAAGAAAGTGAAGCCTAATATAGATTATGTGTATTGGGATGATCCAAACGAGTTAGTTGATAGGCTGAAGTTATTAATAGCTTCTCGAGAAGCCGGTAATACCGGTCTTGATAACGAGATTATATCGATAGTTGAGGAATTACGAGAAAGTAACATAATTCAATAAAACAAGAGTTTTGTTTATTATAATATCAGTTTACCTTCATACACAGTCAATAGCGGACGGATTATGAATATCGACAAATTTGGACACCACGTTCATAAGCGATTGCGTATAGATCAAAGTTCTGATGCATTACAGAAGACGCAAAGCGGAGATTACAATTTACGGTCAGCAAGACTTAAAGGTTTAACATCCCCGCTTACGAACGATGAAGCGGTTAATAAGGAATATGTAGATCATATAAATAAATCTATTCAGACTAATTTGGCTAATATCATACTTCGCCTTCAACACGTAAACTCTAGTTTGAAGGAAATTGAGACAAAGTTTTGCACCAAGGAGGAGGTTATGAAAATTTTAAAGGAGAGTAAACAATGAGCAAGCAAGATATTGTAAACGAAATTCATAAAGATGCAAGAAGAAATTTTAGGCGCTGCCCGGTGATATTAAGGGGCATCAATGATTTGTGGCAAGCTGATTTGATCGATATGATTAAATTTAGTTCCGTAAACAAGGGATATAAATATATTTTGGTTGTTATTGACTGTTTTTCCAAATATGCGTGGGCTGTACCTGTAAAATCAAAAACTAAAACAGAAATAGCGCTGGCGTTACTGAATATTTTGGGTTCTAATCACATTCCACGAAATTTACAAACAGATATGGGTAAAGAGTTTTACAACGATGTATTTCGTAAGTTGATGAGAGAAAAACATATAAATCACTACTCTTCGTATTCCACGAAGAAAGCTTCTATTGTAGAACGACTAATAAGAACATTAAAAACCAAACTGTACAAACATTTTAGTTTACTTGGACACTTTAAATGGATAGGAACGCCACTAAATAATATAGTTAAAATCTATAATGAGACTAAACATCGGACAACTAAATTTAAGCCGGATGATGTAAATCATACAAATGAGCATGTTGTCAGAAATAACATCTTGAACAAACAAAACAACGTGTCTCAGAAAGAAATTAAGCTTAAAATAGGAGACTGTGTAAGAATAAGTAAGCACAAATCAGCTTTTAAAAAGGGATATACTCCAAACTGGTCTACAGAACTGTTCAATATTACCAAAGTTAAAAATACCAAACCAGTAACCTATAACATTGAAGATTATCGTAAAAATAATATACTCGGCTCGTTTTATAAACAAGAACTACAAAAAACGGCTCATCCTAATGTATATCTTATTGAAAAGGTTATAAAAAGGAGGGGAAATAAACTTTTTGTTAAATGGTTAGGCCTTAGCGAGGCAGAAAATAGTTGGATAAACACAGTTGATTTAGTTTAATATAAATAAATGTAGTATTCTATTTCTCATCATTAAATAACAAGTGATGCAAGGAAGTGGACTTATTAACAGCGTGATAAATAACCTACCTTTTGAATTACATTTGCCTGGATATAACTATTGCGGACCAGGTACCAAACTTGAAGAAAGATTGTTAAGAGGCGACCGTGGCATAAATCAATTGGACGAAGCCTGCAAGCAACACGATATCGCGTACAGCAATCATTCGGACCTAGTTAATCGTCATAGAGCTGATAGAGAGTTAATAAAAATGGCAAAACAAAGACTTAATTCAGCAAATGCTAGCAAAGGTGAAAAAGTAGCTTCATGGTTAGTGAACAAAATCCTAAAAACTAAATTACGCGCTGGTGCTGGAATCAAAACATTTAAAAAGATCGTTTCTAAAATTCGATCGCATATTAAAAAGCAAAAACCAAAAGACGATACATCAACAATTAAGTGTGCATATAAAGCAGCAAGAAAGTTACTTAAAAAACATTCACCTATTCGTTTACCACGTATTATCCCAATCCCGAAAACTGGTGGAATTCTGCCCTTAATTCCAATTTTTGCCGGGTTGTCTGCTCTTGGCTCGTTAGCTGGCGGTGCCGCTGGTATTGCAAAAGCAGTGAATGACTATAAATCAGCACAAAAGAACCTACAGGAGTCTGAACGCCACAATAAAATGATGGAGTCAATTGCTATTGGCAAGGGCTTATACATAAAACCATATAAGAAAGGCAGTGGTATATTTCTAAACACAACAAAAAACTAGGCAGAAGGCTACCAAGGAGAGCTCTCACAAACATAGATCTAATTCAATTTGGAAGTGATATACCCTATTTCAGAGGTGTTTTCATGCGCGATAATTTACCAAAACGTCCAAGGCGCGTGGAGTGTGCAATTGTAAATTTAGATAGCTCTAAGAATAACGGGACTCACTGGGTAGCCTATGTGAAATTAAATGCGTATTGTGAATATTTCAATAGTTATGGAGATTTAAAACCTCCCGTTGAACTTATTACGTATTTAAAGGATTACGAAATTTTTTATAATTATTGTGCGTATCAAAAATTTGATACTGTAAATTGTGGACACTTATGTTTAAACTACTTAAGAAACTTTTGGAAAAAACAATATAAAATGTAAAGCATTACGTGAAAATTACCAGTTTACAAAATGTCGTTCACCTTATCTGTAACGGGATTGACTTCAACACTTACTACAAATTATTCTCCTCCTTTACAGTTGAAAGGAGAGTATGAGTGCGGACTTTTATATTTTTCAACTTTTAATTCAATACCAAACATTGACAGCAGAAATAATAAATTTTGTTATGGTGATAATGAATGCATTGAAATACCGGAAGGATCATATGAACTCGAAGATATTGGCGATTACATAAAAGATAATGTCAAAAATTGCACTTTCAAATTAATTTGTAATAACAATACACTGAAAACGAAATTATTTTGTTCAAAAGACGTTCATTTTGAAAAGAAACACACGATCGGGAGAACTATTGGTTTTGGAAATGAAATACTTAAAGCTAATATAATAAACTGTTCACAATATCCGGTTAACATTATATCAACGACCGTCATACGGATCGAATGCGATATCGTTAGTGGTTCATTTGTTAACGGAAAACCTAGCCATATAATTCATGAATTTGTTCCTAATGTGCCACCTGGATATCGAATCATAGAAGTGCCACGAAACGTAATTTATTTTCCTGTGAACCAAGATACTATAAGTTCAATTAATGTGCGCATCCTTGACGCGAAAAACCAATTGATAAATTTAAGGGGAGAAGATATTCAGTTATATTTTCATCTCAAGAAAAAAGTGTAATGATAGACTTTAATAAAAAGACGCACTGCCCATCTAGAAGTTTTAGTTTGAAAACAGCTGTGAAAAGGAAAACACCTATCAAATTAACAAAGGAAAACATAAAGTTTTTGAAACTAATTGGACTATTAAAATGAGTGAAATACTTGACGTTGCTGAGTCTTTTGCAGAAGACAATGCTATTGAAAGCTACGAAGTTCATTCATACAGACCTTATGTAACAACGTTTAATAACAATGATGAAATTCGGATACCTATTAATCAACAAGATTTATATGTCTTACCGTGTGCTAGTACCTTATATTTAGAAGGATCCGTAACGATAATAAACAGAGAATCTAAACTTAAAGTGAATAGCATTCAATTCACTAATAATCCATTTCTATTCCTGTTCCAAGATATTCGTTACGAATTGAATGGGGTTGAAATCGACAAAGTAAAAAATGTAGGTATCACCACCACCATAAAATCTCTGTTATCTATGAATAGTAACGAATCCTCGATGTCAAAGGCATGGGGGTGGGACTTGAATGGTACAAAAAATACACACGACGGCCGATTTGCTGTGTCGTTGCCTTTAAACAAAATTTTAGGGTTTGCAGAAGACTTTAACAAAATAATAATAAATTGTAAGCATGAGTTGATTTTGCTACGAAGTAATACAAATTTAAATGCAGTACAACTTAACACAAATGAGGTATTAGAGGATATTGTTATTGACAAAATTGTATGGCGCGTGCCACATATTAAAGTATCAGATCGCCAACGATTACACATGTTAAAGTTGATAGAAAAGGACCGTCCGCTCAACTTAGCTTTTAGGAATTGGGATTTATATGAGTATCCACTGTTACCCAAAACAACTAAACATACTTGGGCAATCAAAACATCATCTCAGTTAGAAAAACCACGGTTCGTTGTGTTAGCTTTGTCGACCAACAGAAAAAATAATTCTAATGAGGATTTCTCAAGGTTTGATCATTGTAATTTACGCGAAGTCAGAGTATTTTTAAACTCTACTTATTTTCCATACGAAAGTTTAAATGTGAAATTCGAGCACGACAACTATGCAATATTATATGAACAATATACAAGGTTTCAACAGTCATACCATGGACGTCGTGCCGAACCGTTGTTAAACATACACGACTTTAAAAAGTGTGCATTATATGTTTTGGATACATCAAGACAAAATGATCGTTTGAAGTCGGGACCTATAGATGTGAGAATAGAAATCGAGAGTGATTCAGAAATTCCTGATAATACATCTGCCTTTTGTTTAATATTTAACGATTGTATTGTGGAATATAAACCATTGAGCAGTTTAGTTAAAAAAATATCATGAATATAAATAGCTACATTGTGGATATACAAGGCTTCAAGGATTGGCAGAATAAATTCATTATTAAAGAGTTGGCTTTGGCTACTGATGACTTCACTCTAGTGTTTTCAATAAAACCACCATATCCGTACTCACGTTTGTCACTCGAAGAACGTAGACACGTGTGCTGGATCGAAAAAACGTTTGGTTTTCGTTGGAACGAAGGTCATATCGATTATAGACATTTTAAAAATATAATAAAGCCTTATCTTGAAAAAAAGAAAATATACGTAAAAGGCCTAGAAAAAATTAAATGGGTTCAAGAATTATGTGACAATTGTGAAGTAATTGACATCGCACAACAAGGTTGCCCAAACTTTTTAGTACTGTATAATAAGTTCCTCAAACAAAAATATAAACTTTCTAGTTTTGAATATGTAATTGATAAGCACTGTTCATTAAAAAATGTAATTTGTATTAAGAAATGGATTGCTGAGAATGCTGATCTTTTTTGTAAATAAATTGTTAATTAAATACCTTATTTCTTTTATTTCATATCGGTTGTACCTCCTATCATAAGACTAGAAGTATACAATGTTCAGTTCGTATTACGAAATTTTGTTTCATAACATAATGCACAATTATTTTAACAACATCAAACAGTTTAATAACAATACTAAGAATAAGAACTGAGCATTGAGAATAACGAGGGTTATAAAAAGAAAAACGAATTAAACGGTTAACATTTATTTCACTTGACACTTTCAATACACAGATATGTTTATTTTACATATTTATATTCAGTATTATAATTACGCTAAACCCAATCAATCAATAACTCTAATATAAACGAGCTACGCGGTAGTAAACGCCTCACTTATTTATCATAGCTATTTTCATACGAGTAGCAAATACTAACATTTAGTTAATCAAACAGAAAGTGTATCGATATCTAAAAATACGAAGCATGGCCCCAAGAAATAGTTCGAATATTGTCTTTTAATACAATTCGTTTGTCGTCGTTCGAGGATAAGGCAACTTTATTAAGAGATTGAGTAAAAATTTCGTGCTTTATAGATTTAAATAGCGTATTTTTCTTGCGCATCAATTCTTTGTTGAAGAGGATGTTTTTATAATCTCGAAATATGAGACTCTTAACCGCATGTGTCTTCGTACCTTTGGCTTTCTTTAACTGTTTTTCTTCGGTTTGAATGCAGTAAAGTTTTGACCTAAGACCGACAAATTCGACAATTAGTTGGCCACCTAGTTCATCCTTAAATAATCCGGGTTCTTTTTTATTTATTTGTTGAATGCCATATATGTTGTTTACTTCGTAATTACTGGTGTCGAAAAGAGATAGGAAGTTCAATTTCAAATCTGTATATATGTCATCTGTTTTAATAAAGTACAAAAAAGAATCTGTATCAGTATAGCACATACTAACATTGTTTCCGTAATACGGTTTTATATGTGAATAGTGAAAGTTGTACATATGAGATTTTGATATTTCCAAAACAGTGAATCCTATATAGATTGGTTTATCAAGGGTAATTATTTCAGGGTTCATTTGAATGGCAACTAAATTTTCAGTAAACACACTTGCACTATGGAAATTAGGTCGCGCTATTAACACTTCAGCACTAGTTCTTTTCTTCGTTTTATTCGTACTATCGTTCCATTGATTAACCAACATCACGTTCGTCCTATTTTCTGTAGCTTCTAATGTTTTCCCGAATAGGCTGTTATTGAGGAGTTTATAGAAATTCATCTGAAATTCCGATTTAGCGTTTTTTCTCAACTCTGTATTTAACTCGATATACTGTTGAATAAATCGACTTTGTTTGAATTGAATAGCTCTATGGATCTTTTTAAGCTTTAATCCATGTCTCACGCAGGTTTTTAAATAAATGTAATGTATAACGTACTCATATTTGTCGTAAAGGTTTGGGATAAGTTTAGAAGTCTTAGATCCAGGAGGCGTAAACTTTTGAGGACAAAATGGAAAATCATTATGTAAATTATGTAGACTTTCAGGATACTCTAAATCTACTTCTAAAATATAACCGTGGGGACTGTCATCTGGAATTTCTAGAAAATTAATGTTTTCTATTTCATCTTTGTTCAATAACTTAAAATCGGCATATGGTAAATAACTGCACATTGCATAACCGTACAGGTTATTACAATCTATATAAAACAAAAACGAATCTGGAGCAGACGCGTTATAAAAGGGTAGATACTTATTATTTGCGCGTGCGTATCTAGTCGAACAAAGACAAATACCTCCGCGGATACCTTTTTGAATCATTCTTATTATTTCGAGGTCACTTATGAGCTCTAACTGAACATCCGTAATGCGTAACATAGCATCAAAACTTAAACTTGGGGCTGTCATGTAAAAAGCGGGATCTAACTTATAGTTCACCAAAGAGGTCTGTCTGAAGTTCTCGAATATATCAGCTAACAACAGAACGTCTGTTTGAAGATATAAGTCTGTATAATGTCCTAAGGTCTTAAGGTTAAATACGTTCCATACACGCTTAGCATGCTCATAGGCAGAGTTTAGAATATTACCTTTGGTTAATGAGTTGTAAAAACTATGTTGGGGTGGTAATTTTTTTTCCTCATAAGCATCCCAAGAAGTAATGTAATCGTACGGATATACACCTTTTACTCTAAGAAGATCAAATTGGTGACGGACAGGAAAAAACCTCTCTAAGTGTACAAAGTCATGGTCATTTAAATCTACTGCTAATTTTTCCAAACTAGTTCCTAAAAATTTGAAAGAGTCAACGAAACGCACTGGCCAAAACTCATTTTCACCTATTTGCAAGAATTTCGTGAATGATATGTAATTTTCCTTATTTTTCGCAATAACTTTTAAACCGCCTTTCATTTCTCCTAACTCACGAATAAACAAATGGCAGTCGTAACCCGATAGATTATGAAAAAAACAGCTAACAAACCTTGGAAGGCGAAATTGGATATTACAAAATGAATGAGCAGCGCCTCTAAAATTGCCAGTTAAATGACAATGATCTCTTACTTTATCATCTAATAATAATTTATTACAAATAAAGCAACACTTTGCTTTCTGAAACTGAATCTCCTCTTCCGCCGTAAGTTTTAATGGCGAGGGGTGCTTATAAATTTCACTAATCAAACCTATATCCTTTTTTAAATATTCGAGAAATTTTTGTACACAATCTTGCCCTCGATAACTTATATATTTATTAAGGGAATTGTCATAGGAACATACAATATAATATGCAAATGCAGCCGGGATATGTTTCCGTAACGAGCTGGTACATTTCGAATCAAATACGTCAGACGAGATCGGTTGTAATATGCATTCAAAATCTGCATATACTACAAAAGGCATAGGTTGCATTCTTTCATAGTTTTTAAACTGAATAAAGGAACCAGGATTTGGTAAATGGGTTGCAACGCGGCCGCATATGTGTTTGTTCAATTTATCTGCGGTGTGGAAAAACAACAAACATTCTTCGCAAAGAAATATTTTCCCGTTGTGTTTAGTTAACTGTTTTTTTAAAAGACGTGCTAAATTTTTTATTAAGCAATAATGTGATTGGTTACCGTTTTCCAACATTAATAAATTGACATGATGTTTTTTCCTTTTGTCTGTTTTGTATAGCGGGCCTACGACCTGGTTTTTTCTTAATCCGTAAACATTAACACTTATATTCCTGTTATTTTTTTCGAATATTTTGATGTCAGAGAGACTAACTGGAAACGACATGTTTTTTGTGTTTAGGTGCTTTTCAAAACGTGGATAAGAGAATATTCGATCCTGATTCTTTTGTACGGGAAATAAGGCCGCAATTATACACCATAAAAAACAGTAATTGTCACTATTTTTAATATTAACGCAAGCCCTCTTAAGTTTAATGGTTTCAGGCAACTCTAAAAATTTAGAAGCTCTTAGGGGATTATATTTGTTAATATTTACTTCTAAATATAGGTTTCGTATAAAACTCCAACCGCTGTCCCTTTCTTGAAATTCGTCAATTTTCTTACATAAAGTATCTGACATAATTGAGAATATTTCTTTGAAATCATAAATTTGATGTATGATTATATTCTTCGTAGCAAATGATTTAATTTCATTTGTCTCATTTTTTGGTAAACAGAATTCAGCAAACAACTCAAAATTAACCTTTATCGACCCGAATGACGCCCGTCTAGCTTCTAGAATTTTTCGAACTAGGCCCCGAATAGCCTTCAAAAACCTATCCGGTGTTTCGAGGAGTGAAATTTTCGGACCACGTACTCTGTACGATGCAATCCTACTGCGAAAGGCACTACTAATTTTTTCAATATCAGGAGTTAGTTGTATAGAATTGTTATTTTTATGTAAGATTGATCGTAGGTGGGCAGAAAAGGCTTTACTTGGGATACTAATATCACACACGGAACAAAATATTGAACTATGCTGCATTGTACTTGCTGTTATATTACACGAGTATTATAGAAACTGGGTTTAGATAGTAAGGAAATAGCCTTGAAATTGTTAATGATTAATTTTATCTGGAAAAAAGGTGCCTTCATCTGTAAAATCTTGCTTACAAAATTTAAGCAAATTATTTACGCCATCTACGGCGGGCGAATTCGAATCAAGTCGATACTTTAAATTAATCAAGGCTTTCTCCCAACGGTCTTGAGGCGTTACGTTTTGAATATCAGCTACGTTATACAATCTAAGTTCAACATAAAGATCACCCGTTAAGGAAGCTGAACGTCGCACGTGGCCTCCGGGAACGCGCCGCGACAGCACCGACGTCAAGGTTCCGGCACGGCGATGCGCCTCTATTGCCTGGTTATCATCTCCCCAATTTGTAAACCACCCATGTTCGGAAGGAGGCGGCACTAGATGAGCACTCGATTTCTTCTCTGAGGCTGAAATAATAGCATTTAAACATTAACATTTTTTTACATTCTAGGTTTGTATGGGTATAATATATGTTACTGTAACACTTCATAATTATTTTAAACGATAAATAATACCTCTTATTTGCGGGCTCTTTCACTCCAGTTTGTTGGGGGCCGCCGTATTCGTCCTCGTCATCTACCATCCAACCGTGGTCCGCATTAGGTTTTGGCTTACGTGGAGTGATTTTCCTCTTCACCGTTTTCTTTTGTGGAACTCTATAACAAAGAATAAATATAATGTTAGGTACCTACAACACATAAATCAATCACGTTAAATTACTAGAAAATATGAAATACATGCCTTATAGTTTCGGTTTCATCTGTCGATTCAGTTTCTCGGCTATTGGTACATTTTACGTAGTATTCGCTGTCAGACCTGTAAATGTAAATAATTTGATAAATTACTTAGGAGTCCACTAGTCTCTCAAATTATAACCATAAACCAAATTACAAAAAATGGAAATAAAACAAAATATCATAATATTATTCAAACTTACATACATCATTTCAAGGTGAAGAAGTTCGATGTAGAGTCAAAACGAAGTAGTAACACAACCACTTTCTATAAAGTCAATTAATGAAATGAAAAATGCATTAGGTATTATTATATGGCAAAATCAAGTTATCAGAAGTTAACAACCCATGCTCGCAAATTATAACCAGCACAAAATAACTGAATCGCAAAAACATATGCAGAAACCTAAGTTTTGAAATGTTTCACTTCCCTGTACATAGATATTCACGTCAGCAAATCATGTTTACTGGAAAATAAAACGTATGCCAGTGTCGGAACATCAAAGTATCATCGGGTTACAATACATGCCGACCATAAAGCTTTATTCGTTGTGAAGGCTATAATATATTTTTATCGTATACTATGTTTTATACTTAGCTAATAACTAATAAGGCTTTATAAACGAATTTTGGCGGATCAAATTCAACTTGCTTACCATGGGAAAAGATATAGAAAATGCCGTATCTAATTACTTACTAACGGGATGCGATGCACTTATTTAACAAGAAACAGGTTTGAACCTGTCTATTTGCATGTATTATTGTTTACCGAACTGCATAATATGCAAAAACAAAGTACTATAAAATGAAACTTTTATAAAATAATTTATACTTCATTTCGTGAATTCAAACTGCAAGCACTTCTACTTACATTCAATTGTAAATAAATATTAGGACATACATTAAAATGGTAAGTAATCTTGTTTTTATATATTTTAAGAGGCTTTATTTCATAATATTTCGATCACGTAGTAATATAATTGTTTTTTTTGCAGAGCTCGCAACCAGTTAACTCCACTGATGAGTGCAACGTTACCGTCCTACCATTTTACTCACAATTAAATGAGAACATAAACGAAACTTTAAACTACTCACAAGATATGGATGCTTATTTGAAATATCAAGATGTGCTTTTAAATCCGTCGCAAGAAATCCCGCTAAAGCAGCCAAAATGTGAAAGAAAAAACGCAAAAAAGGGAAAGAGGAAGACAGACATGGGATTAAATTCACACGTTATCAGAAAAGTATCAAAGGGGAAGCGTGTCATAAAAATTAGTATTTCGGATATTGAATCAAGCGTCGAGACCAATGCAGTATCGGTGCAGTACGTTGTGCAAAGTGATTACGACGAGCTACTAAATGCAACCGAAGGTCTAGTGGAAAAAATTGTAAAAAAGTTGAGTGAAGTCATCAGTTATTAAAAATAGTTTTATCATATTAATATATTTTTAGTGCCATGTAATTGTTATAATAACTTAAAAAAATAAATAGGATTAAGCCTTATATTATTTCTTGTTATTTCCATGTCATTAGCCTGTAATTAATAACTATACTTGACTCTTACCTTAGTTTTAAGACCTCAATTATTAAAAACTTGATAAATAAAATAGGTAAAAAGTTAGAGTTAAACAGTAAAATAATAGCTAGTCTATTATGTCCTAGTAAGCTCACATTTACTAAATAAACTCTCTATTAGTAAATTAAACAGTCTGTTATATTCTAACTATCTCGAATTAGTAAACCGTAAGCTAAATATAGGTACGTAGGAACAATATACCCATTGTATAATGATCAAAATATATGTGTTGATTAGTGTTCAGTTTTGATGATTAAGGTGAATGTCTAAAATGAAATTCCAAAATATGATTAACATCGATAGCAACAAAATTACTAAATAACTAATAATAATGTGCATTCTCGATAGTAACATAACATAAACGTTTGCGTCAATACGAATGACTCCAATTTCAATTAAAATGCAAGACTGCACTTGTTATTGCTGCGAACATAGAAAATGAAATAAGTAACAATTTGTGTTGGTTAATATGAACTTACGATATTTAACATAAAGCTTGAATTTCTGTGTCCATAATTCTATTCTTACGTTCATTAGGAAAAGCGAGGTTCTACATCGCGCTTTTAAAGTTTTCTTCATTCGTTCATATAAATAAAAATCCGTGCGTAATGTTTGCCGGGAAGTTGACGACCGGACGACCCCAACACATGAACTATGCCTCGGATTGGCCACCCGATGTGCATCTTAGTAATGTGTTGAAACTCATGAATAGAACTATGGGGTATTTCATTCTTACGCGGTCGATAAGTTTGATTACCCATACCCGAAGCACAAGGGGTAAGTGCACGTCTGACGAACTTGATCAATTTGTCTGACGTGTTGTGCGAAACGCCATAGCGCCACGCTATGAGGGTCAGTACCAGGAACGCTTCTTGGGGCCCTAGCATTGCTGTCTGAGGGTTGGCCGCCTTAGACAGCGTGTAGCGTTAAGCTTTTGCTGTTTTAGTTAATTATATGAACTTTAAACTCGCTGTTTAGCAGAGTATAAATCAGAATGTCTTATATCTACTGAGCGTTTCAAATCAAACGAACGTAAATGAAAAACATATATATGTTGTTTGCGGCAAGTGTATTTAACTGAAATGAAGACAAGCATTTTTCACAGAAAACCTAATTGTGCGTTTGGAATCAAACGAAAACAACCCATAGGATGTTTAGGGCAAGTATTATACGAAACTGATTGAGCATTTCAAATCTCACACAGGTCCTGAATACTAACACACGAAACCAACATGATTATTGAGAGTTTCGATTGAAGACCTGTTTATAACCACTAACAAATGACAACGTGATCCTAACACACGAATCAATCATGATTATTGAGAGTTTCGATCGAAGATTCGAAACGCTCAATAATCACCTACTCACATCACACACACATCATCAGCCTATGATAGTCCACTGTTGTACATAAACTTCTCCTATTAACTATGCGTATAAACGCATTAGGAGGTAAATGCCCATAACCGCCACGCTGGGCAAGCGGATTGGCGATCGCAGTAATATGTCCACTATGATGACGCTGCTGCCATCATAAATCTTATATCAAATAATGACCAGTGACACTTCAATCCCTTTACTTTATAGTGACTTTTATAAAATAAGTATCTTGTGGCATTTTATACAAATCGACCTAGTCCCACGCTAAGCTTAATTAAGGCTTGTGATTTGGGTACTATAGAGGTTGTATAACAATTCTCTACATTACTGGTCGCTTTCGGATTAATCTTGTAATTACATAAAATCAACATAATAAATAAATTAAAAAAATTTATCAGTCACGCTCGTGCGCCGCGAATTATAAAATAAATATCTTCTTCTTCAAAGTCTCTCCTGAGTCTTATTATATTATTACACCTGCACCTCCCACAGTGCCAAGCGACGATATATAAAATATAAAGAGATACATATAGTTACTTAAATACATAGACAGCCACAACCAGGGAACAAATGTTTGTGATAAATAAATACACAAATAATGCCCTTGCCGGGGTTCGAACTCGATACTTCCAGTTTCGTAGGACTGTCACTACTAACTATTTAACTAATAGGCTAAGGAGGCTGATAAGTCATAAAAACAGCCTTGTCCTTGTGCAAAGGCTGTCCATCGCAGTTCAACGCGGAAACGCAGCGAGCGTGTTGGGTACTTTTTTGTATTTAGATTTATAAGTTGACATGCCTAGATTTATTTTTTTTTAGTTTTATTTTACTATGTTTAAGTTGTATTTTTGGGTTCTTGTGGATCATGTGTTGTTTTAAGTTACTTTTGGATTTGTCTATTACGTATTTTAATTTTGTGACATTTATGTTTTGATTTGATGTAACATTCAACAACCCCTACATTATAGGATTTATCTATGTTTTGTGAATAATTAAAATTACTATAGTCATAAAATAATAATTTATACATACACACACACACACACATCATATCATCAGTCTATTTCAGTCCACTGCTGGACATAGGTCTCTCCCATAGCCTATAAGTACAACAGACGTATTAAGAAGGAGTCCGTAATCGCCATGCTAGACAAGCGGGTTGGTGATCGCAGTAGTTTGTTCAATATTGATAACGCTGCACATCATCATTCAGTACAATAGTCAGCAATCCTCCAATCCCTTTGTCCACTTTTATGATACCCATGGAAAAGTTAGCCGTGTGGTAACGGCAGTAAGAATACATTTGTCACCACCCCAACACCTGCGGGTATCGTAAGAGTCGACTAAAGGATTGAATTGTCACTGACCACTACTTTGATAAAAGATTGATGATGGGCAGCAGCGTCATCATAGTGGACACATTACTGCGATCACCAATCCGCTTGCCCAGCGTGGCGATTATGGGCATTTACCTCCTAATGTGTTTATACGCATAGTTAAAAGTAGAAGCCTACGTCCAGCAGTGGACTATCATAGGCTGATGACGATGATGGAAAAGTTTGGATTATGAATCAAGAAAATGAAATTTGCTTTTTGATCGAGTTGTATCCAATGGTAGGGCTTCAGTTATACTTTGCTTCCTTCCTAAGACCATAAAACGCTGCACTGAGTCCGCCGTCTTTTGCAATAGTCTCATATGATTTATTTTTACTCCACCGTATATAATACGGGTTAAGACATGTTTATACCCTTTAAAGCGTGCATTTTGAACAAGCTTCCCCTATAACTTCTCAAATATTTCACTTTATGGACTTAAGTTTCGACAAATGTGAACGGCTTTGGAGTTTTGTGAAATAGAGTAAGATTTAAATTAAATATTTGTAATAATCTTACGTTTTCATTTAAAGTTTCCTTTAGTCTGAAAGATTCTTAAAAATATTTACTGAACTTAGAAAGGAACGACCTGTTCTTAGGGAACTAGTTAAAGGTGCATTTAGACCAAACGAGCATTCGCTCATTCTATCCTCCACTCTACGAAATCAACGAATTTCAGCGAATCACGTTTTGTGTAAAGGTGCGTTCAAACCAAAAGAGCATTTGCTGTTCTATCCCCCGTTCTACGAAATCAACCAATCACGTTTTGTAAAACGTTAGAATAGCGAATGCTCTTTTGGTTTGAATGCACGTTTACGAATGAATTTCGTAGAGTCGGAGATAGAATGAGCGAATGCTCGTTTGGCCTAAATGCACCTCCATGTTGTTAAAGCTCTAATATTGCTTTTGCTATTCAAAACCACTTCTAAATCATTTAATGTTTTAAAGTAAAATGTTAGAATTAGACCCTGTAATATATTTTTTTCGAATAAAAATATAAAGAATCGCTAAAAAATACACGCTAATGTCACTACGAAGTCTACGAACGATAAGGTACGAAGATCCTGGTCTTCACTATAAAGCATTGTCCTCCATAACCGCATATTTATATTTTAGTTTAATTATATTTCTTACCAAGTCTGTAGTAACAAATAAACACTAAAAGGAATACCTACTAAGGAGGAAAAATATGAAATTAGTAAAGTAGTGAGAGAACAGCATGAAAAAAGACTATTCTCATTTAAAATTAAACTACTTAGTGTAATTAGTAAATCCAAAGTAAATTGTCTAACAAATCCTTTAGTTTCATTACTTCGGAAGTCACAAAGGATTTCCTACAAAGCATTTGCTATTTATGAAGCCGATTTTTGCATTTAAACTCGGCCGATTTAACTCAATTTGATGAGGTATAACAGTATGAGAGTAGAGGTCGAATTATGATGGGACTAAAATTACTGACGGTAGTTAACTTGTTTAACAATTTTAGCCCGTGAGCGTATATAATTCAATTTAGCCCCGTTATTAATTAAATTATACCTACAAAATACTCTCTGAAAATGCGGCGGATCCCCCAAGGCAATACTCTTGGCCCCAATCCTTTCCTGCAAAAAGTAAAATAATATTGTTCTATCGTAAACGTAATTTCGTTTTAAGCATCGCCGCCGGTGGCTTAGTGATAAGGTGTCGTTTAATATGGAAGTTGTGGGTTCTAAGTTTTTTCGGAAGTCATGGCGAAGGAAAAACACTGGCTAAATTAAAATTTGGATTACATTGATAACCTTACCTCAGTCCAGTCCCCACTAATCATGAAAAATCATCGTCATCAGCATAATATGATAGTCCACAGCTGGACGTAGGCCTCTCCTATTAACTATGCGTATAGACGTATTAGGAAGTAAATGCCTATAACGCTGGGCAAGCGGATTCGCGATTACAATAATGTGTCCACTATGATGTCCATGATGACGTTGCTGCACATCATCAATCTTTTATCACATAATGGTCAGAGACACTTTAATCCCTTAGTCGACTCTGACCTGCAGGAAGAGTTGGAGTGTGACAAATGTATTCGTACTACCGTCACCACATGGCCAATAATCATCATTATCGGTCATGCAAAATACTCGAAACGAAATTAAAGTACTAACGTAATTTTTCTTTGTTACAGATCCAATCCATGGCAACATATGGATACATTTAAAGTATGTTACAGAAAACATACACATGCGATAGAAGTAACGGACATGATTTCAACGAGATAGCAAACGATGCCGCGATGAAAACTGTGTTGAAGTCACAGTGTAGAGTGACAAGTAGATGTGCCAATACGTTGTTTTTACTGTTGAGGATACAGAAGACAGTGTTTCAGCAATGGACGGTTTTGTGTTTGTTGTTTAGTGTTGTTTGCGCGAGGGAGCAAAAGTTTGCTATTGAGCCTCAAGATCAGGTACGTATTTTTCAATAATATGTAAGGAGTTATACTCTCTATCTATAATATTCCGTGTGGTGATGACGGCAGAAAGAATACATTATGTCACCACCAAAAAAAAAATGGTAGAGGAGTTGGTTTACCCATAGAAAAATAATTTGCCGCCTTTTTCTAATAACAAACTGTTCGACTAGACTATATTTAATATTTTCTTCGGTTACCGCGAGGATTACACATGAAATAAAACTATGAAAACGGATAAACTCGCGTATATTCACTAACTTTAACTTCATTCCGACATTTCGAACCCTGTTAACATGTATACGTGAGTTTATCCGTATTCATAGCTTTATTTCAGATTATAATTGTTGAATTGATTATATGGTTTACAACTGATAGCACAAAGATAATAACATTTGAAAATGTTTGAAATCTACACGACATAAAAACGCCCTAATGCAAGAACAAAATCGTCGCTGTACTAAAATACTCTTCCTCGAATTTACAGCAATCAATTCATGGAAATATCACCATTATTACACTCGGAATACGGGTGCTTTTTTCAACAAGTGAGTGTTGAAAATATGCGGTTGAGTAAGTTAAGCGATATGCAAGTTCATTAATTACCAACTAGGCAAAGAAGGTGGTATTGGCAACAGGGACATAAGAGACTGGATATAAAGAAATTATTTCAAATATAGATGACCCATGATCTTGTAATAATATAAGTGCTATTATTATGTGAACCCCGTGAGCAGAACCGACCATGCTGGCCGTCAAATGTCACTAATGTCAGTGTCATTGTCATTATTGGGGATGCGTTCCAAAATTATAATTTAACTGTGCGAGCGACGTTTCAGTGTATCTTATATGTATGTTATTGTATCGTATAATATTCTGTTTCCATTTCTGTATTTAATTTATGTATGTAAGTATGTGTATTAGAATAAGTGTCTGACGTGCGTGACCTCACAAACGGCCCCAATGGAAGACCAGCGCTGGGCTGTAATTACAGGCCCCAGCTTTATGCTGAATTGGGGACCGTTTTGTGGCATAATTTGTTTTTGTCCTTTTAAATGTGTATATTGTAAAGTCATATGTGTCACAAATAAATATTTTTTCTTTCTTTCTTTCTTTCTTTCTTTCTATTTCACATTATTCCGTAGGTAGGTTGGTAGTTGGTAGTGACCCTGCCTACAAAGTTGGAGGTTCCGGGTTCGAATCCCGGCGAGGACATTATTTGTGTATCTATTTATCACAAACATTTGTTTCCTGGTCATGGCTGTCTTTGTATTTAAATATCTATATATTATATACTTATATCGTGACTTGGTACCCACATCACAAGCCTTAATTGAGCTTGCCGTGAGACTAAGTCGATTAACCGAACTTATATTTAATAAATCGGATGTCATTTGGGAGTACATTGGTACAAACGTGACTTCACTTTCCTCGAAGTTTTTTTTTCCTTTCATTTAGCACGTTTTTAATAATTTCTTTCAATTATCTTTATCTGTCAAAATATAATAATATTTTATCATCGCTTAGTACCCACAATGCAAGCCTTAATTGAGCTCCTCATCATCATCATCAGCCTATCATAGTCCACTGCTAGACGTAGGTCTCTCCTATTAACTATGCGTATGGAATGGATGCATTAGGAGATAAATGCCCATATGCAATGCTGGGCAGCGTCATCATAGATCATCAATCTTTTATTAAATATAGGTCAGTGACACTTCAATCCCTTAGTCGACTCTTACGACACCCGCAGGAGATGAGGTGGTGACAAATATATTGTTACTGCCGTCACCACACGGCTCAATAGCTCAGTGTGAGCTATTTGAGAGACTGTTCCATGATGTTAATTGTATCTATTTAGCGAATAGTTAATCGAATTTTTCTTCAAACGAAATAACCCGAATTAATTTACCAACCTCCCAGAGCGTCAGAATTCAGACAGCATTGTTTATTTCTCGTCTCATTGGTTTTTATTCCTCAAATAAAACGAGCATTATCCATGAACATTTACGATCTAGATGGAGTCTGAATACGAATTGTATTAAAATTTGAATGCAAATCGGTTTAATTTCTTTCGTCTATTGTAATTTTATTTTACAATAATTTTGTGAGATGCTTGCATTGTATTTAAAAACTGATGGAAATAAGTAGATAAATAAGGAAGTAATTATTTAGTAACAAAAATATAGTAACATACAGGATAATTTAAAATAAATAAATAAATAGTTATCACGCAAGCACTGATGGAGATTTTGGGTACTCTAGTCAAGTAGAGGAAAGATTGGGTAGGGCTGCGCCATCGTTTAGGCCAAATAAGTTAAATTTGTGCCGCGTACCCCGAATGGGTGAATATCTAAGCGTTTCAATCGCCTAATTTTGGTGGCATTATTTTTGCCGAAGTTTCTAAACGTCTCAATATTATACTTCGTCATTTGTATAAGGTACCGTGCCTCCTTTAAATGACAAAGTAGCACGTTGTAACGAATAAAAACTTCGGCAAAATGATGCCACCAAAATTAGGCGGTTGAAACGTTTAGATATTCACCCGAATACACATGCTTTTATTGTAGCACGGAGTATGGAAATGACTACTACCTATTTACCATTACTACGCTGAGGGATCTGGCCCAACGATCAGCGATTGCTTCGCCGAGATGTTTCACGAAAGCGGACATACATAGATAAATGGACTCATTATATAAAACTATGAAAACGGATAAACTCGCGTATATTAACTAATTTTAACTTCATTCCGACGTTTCGAACACTTTACAGGGTTCGTGGTCTGCGGATGACTGACAATGGAGGAAATTTGATAGATCTACCTCCATCAAAATAAAAAAGATAAGTACAAAACTACCCACCAAAGAAAAATTACTAAACCACAGACAATAAATTTTAAGGGTAGATGTACATACAAAATTTGCAAATTAAGCTAGTTATTCATTACAAATATTTCCAGAATGAAGACAAGAGACAAAATAAATAATCTACGCCGGTTCTATCCCTACGCCACTGCCTGAGAAGTATTTCCTTCCTTTGTATGATTGTATTGTTAGGAAGGTATCCCAAAATTGGGACCGGCAAGAAACTCAGCGGGACAACTCTTTTCAAAAAACATTTGTAGTACATCTTAAGATCATCATGCATTAAACCAAAACATACAATTTTGATTAATAAGGAAATTTAAAATAATTTTGAAAAAATGTTGCCAGTACTAAAAAGGGGGGGGGGGGGGAATGGTCACCACCGCCAAATACATCAGCCTCACGGTTTATGTCTAGACTGTTCCTTTATCAGATGAACAACTGGATCCCAACCCTGTAAAGTGTTCGAAACGTCGGAATGAAGTTAAAATTAGTTAATATACGCGAGTTTATCCGTTTTCATAGTTTTATTTCATGAGTAATCCTCGCGGTAACCGAAGAAAATATTATGGACTCATTATACTTAAGTCAACCAAGGAATACTGTACAGTAGAGCCTCGATTTTCCAATATTGGTACAAAGTACCATGTGCAATGTTGTGTGGAAAGTGGACCAAAAACCAACAGAGTTGAAAGTTGTATCATGAAATAGGTTTTTATATTTATTTCATTTAATTCTATCGGCGCTATGTTTAATTCCATTGCAAAACTGAGATATTTGTTTTTTAGTCAGAGTGAATACTATAATGGATGATGTCTGAACACTCTGAACGATGGTGATCTTCACTTAATGTTCTGGGCGAGCATTCGTTCGTTCTTGGGCAGATGAAAACAGGATTTCACAAAGCAAAATGTTCGTTTGTCAGCCCACGAACCGACGACCGTTATTTGATAAAAGATTGATAATGGGTAGCAGCGTCATCACAGTGGACACATTACTGCGATCACCAATCAATCTGCCAGCGTGGCGATTATGGGCATTTACCTCCTAATACGTCTATAAGCATAGTTAATAGGAGAGGCCTACGTCCAGCAGCGGACTATTATAGGCTGATGATGTGATAGTCACTACGCTACGAGCACGTAGAATATCGTTAATTTCCTTTTGAAGCAGTCCTTACAACACACCCGAACAATTGATTGATATACTACTTTCCCCTATTTCCCTATGAAAACCAAATGCTTCAAAATATCCTCGAACCCTCACATTATCCCATACAAGAAAATACTTTACATAAATCGTTTTCCCATTCACAAAATCCTTCTTGTATCTTAAGGGATGTTACGATTCGGTTCCGGTTTCGATATTGTCGGCCTCCGTAGCCTATCGGTGATCCTACCTACGAAGCTGGCGGTTCCGGTTCCGGTGTTCGCACAACCGAATTATTTGATTAAAACATAATTTTAAAGGTGCATTCAGATCAAACGAGCATTCGCTATTCCAACCCCCTACTCTACGAAATTCGATCGTTACACAAAACGTGATTCGTTGATTTCGTAGAGTGGGGGATAGAATAGCGAATGCTCGTTTGGTCTGAGTGCACCTTAAGAAGAGTTCAGTGAAAAGTAATTTACTTAAAAATTTATCGTTAATCAGCGATTATGAATGTCATATCACAGCCACACGCAGCGTTTGACAACTAAGCAGGACACGTGTTACATTAAACGTTCGAAGGAAATAAAATTATGTGTACAGTTAACTCAAATATTTGTTAACTCTTAATACTTGCAAACGTTTGCCAGTAATGCGTATTTTTACTAATTATCGTAAAACCCTGGTCGCCCTTTCGTAAAATCAATGGTAACACACTGTATATATCGTCGCCTGGTACCCACATCACAAGCCTTATTTAGCTTACCGTGGGACTAGGTTGATTTGAGTAAGATGTCCCAAGATATTTTTTAAATATTATTATTGGTACCGAAAATTTCGGTTGATCACCTCGAGCTCAAAGTTCGGTTCAGATTGCTGTCAAATTCAAAATATTCTTCATTTAGATAGGGCTAGCATAAAGTATTTTTGTACCAAAAGACGAATTAAAGAAGTCTAATTAGAGATAATGACAATTATGTTTATTGGAATATATGTTATCTGGTTCTCATTCATCTACTTTAATTCCGGTTCCGGTTAATAAACCGGTTTCAGTTCCGGTTTACATACCGGTATCGGTACCGGTTTCGCAACGATAACATCACCTGTATCCCTATTCCCTAGGGTGGAATTTTTAATATTGCCCGTTTTCGATACGTAACGCTGTCAACTACATGTTAAGTTGGATAATATTGGTGTAAGGTTTGAATGTGAATAATGGATGTTGGCAAATTCTTCTGAATATTACATACTTGGTATTGGTTTTAGGGTTACTTGTTTTACGAGGTGCGGCCTCTAGGGAGCAAATAATAAAACTGTACTGTATAGGGCTTGCAATTCGAATATTCGAAAATTTCGAATATTCGGTCCATTTTACTATTCGAATAATAAGACATCAGGTATCAGAATATTTGAAAACTGTAAGGGTTGCTACTTACTTCGGAACCCTTAAAATGCTAAATTAGGCATAATATTATAATGTATGTAATTTGTGATTTTATACTTTTTGCTTCTGTTGAAATGAATTAATGAAGTACAAAAAAATTTTTGGTGTACTTCTGAGCATGAGCATCTTATTTATTGTTTGAAATAGAAACAATAACTTGTTTATAGACGCAACCTTGTTAAAACAATTATTATAATTTCAACAATTTCAATTCATTTCATTAAATGTAAATGATTATTCGTACAAATTTGAAATAACAAAAAGCAGTGTACCTACATGAGTTATTAGACAAGCTATTGGAGATATTTGCGAAACACGCATTTCACATACCGGAACAGAATTCCGATTAAGAATAAATTTATTTTCTGTTCGTGAACTCTGTTCATTTATAATAAACAGGATTGAAAGGTATCATTAAACGTAATTATTAAAACAATTTGAATTGTAACTAACGTGAGACTCAAACATATTAAAATAATATCGAACCGGGTTACTCACGTATTTAAAGTCGATGATTGCTCTACATGTTTCGACCCATTAAGAGGGTCCTCATCAGTACGCGTCGGGCTTTGGCCAAGGGTGCTCCGGACGTGGACCCTCTTAATGGGTCGAAACATGTCGAGCAATCATCGACTTAAATACGTGAGTAACCCGGTTCGATAATATTTTAAAACAATTTGAATTGTTCCACCGAAAAAACTTGTTTCTTTTGGTATAAAACGAAATGCGGATTCGGTTCCTTTTTCTTCATTAAGTATATTGTCGTCTATTTTAGTAAATACTGTAGGTGTATTTTCTATATTTAGATACACGAGTTCTTCTGTTTTCAGACACGTGACCTCTTTCAAAACTCAAAAGTTCAAGTCAAGTCTCAAAAGTTTTAATAATAGCTTTTCTTTCTGTCTCTTATTTCAACCGTTATGCTTCGTAATGCTTAATTATGTGTTTAGATAAATATATTCTTGTTTTATGGTTATAATAAACTATTTTTTGGAAACAAGTATAACCAGGAATCGGAAAAATGTGCGTCATTGTTCCCAATAATCCGGACATGACTCCAAAGTTGATTGAATAATTTAATCATTTAATAATTTTCAGAAAATTACCTATTATACACCGGTAACTATGAAAACCTTTCTAAATCGTCACCTTAAACCTTCGATATCAAATTTCAAGAAATTATTCGTTTAGTTATTAATTTAATCAACTTGAAAGTCATATAATTGCGTACAATTGTCCGATCTCTGATTATATTATAGACCCCGGTATCGGAGGTGCAAAATGGTAGCTGTCAAGTTCTTAGGGATGGGGTAAAAATATTTGTGATGTCGATAATTAAAGTTACATATCGATAATTTTTCTTTACCATAATAATAAGCTAAAGCTAAATTAAACGCACCTATTTACGATATAAACTAGGAATAGTCCTAATTATAGAATTATAATTACAAAATCAACAAAATATTTATTTAATGTTATGTAACATCGCCATACTTTTTAT
Organism: Thaumatotibia leucotreta; assembly: GCA_025490895.1. NCBI lineage: Eukaryota > Metazoa > Arthropoda > Insecta > Lepidoptera > Tortricidae > Thaumatotibia > Thaumatotibia leucotreta. The sequence goes on from JALPQI010002183.1 coordinate 36,341, forward strand.
TGAGGCAATTGTCGATGAACCTTCTGAAGTTTGGGTTTTCGAATTGTGTCCAAAGTATGTTACAACAGACGAAAAACTTAAGCAGATCTCGGTTACAGTTTAATTGGTTTTAATTTTCTTTCTTTTTTAGGGTTCCGTAGCCAAAATGGCAAAAACGGAACCCTTATAGATTCGTCATGTCCGTCTGTCCGTCTGTCCGTCTGTCCGTCTGTCACAGCCGATTTACTCGGAAACTATGAATGCTACAGTAACGAAATTTGGTAAGGATATGTGTTGTACGAACCGCTACAGGATTATGATACTAAATTGTAAAAAAAAACCATTGGGGTGGGGGCCCTCCATACATCTAACTGAGGGATAAAATTTTTTTTTTAGTTGTATGTTAGTGTATGGGGTATTGATAGAAAGGTCTTTCAAAATGATATGAAGGTTTATAAATCTCATTTTTATTTAAGCAAATCGTTTTCGAGATATCAGCTCTCAAAGTCTGAAAAATGTGTCCCCCCCCCTCTATTTTTTAAACTACGCGATATAAAATTCTAAAAAAAATATATGTTATGCACATTAATAAATTCTATCAACGATTTTTGGTTTGATTAAATTATCTCCTATAGTTTTTGAGGTAGATTGATTTAACTGTATTTTTTTAATAATAAATTGATAATGGTACGGAACCCTTTGCGCGCGAGTCCGACTCGCACTTGGCCGGTTTTTTTACGGGTGTTTTAAGATATGCAATTTTATTTTGATGTTTTCAAGATATGCAAGATTACAAATATTGGAATGGAATATCCTTTATTAAATAATCAATATTAGTAGTACATACGTTGTTGAATGTGCTTTTTTATATTCCAACATCTGGAAATGATGTGTATTCTGCAAATTGTATATTATATGTTTTTCATTCATTTTTGAAGTTCAGGGTGTTCAGCAAGAAGTGACTCCACTTTCTATTGTATAAAATATTTTAGGCGAATAGACTCGTAAACACGGCTAAATAATCGAAGACATCGTTGTAAGATGACTTTGACTATCTATTGACATAAATAATTTATTGTAAGTATTTAACATCTCAAAAGTTTTTATTCGATGTTGTGCAACTCGAAACATAATAAATTGAATCACCGAGAGAGATTTTGTATTGTAATGGTAATGATTTATATATTAAATGTTAATTATTATCATAGATCCCAAAAAAAGGGATACAAATAAATGGTCCTTGTACATAAAAAAATAATTGTACAAAAAATCGATTATTAAATGTTAATCAATAATCATAGATCCCGAAAAAAGGTATACAAATAAATGGTCCTTGTACAGTAGGGTTCAAAATTACATGGACAGTTTATGAATAAATTCATTCATAAATTGTCCATGCAATTCTGAACGCCACTGTACGTAAAAAAAATTGTACAAAAAATCGAGTATCGATATCGACATCACAAAATGTGTTTACCTATCCCTAAGTAAGAACTTGACAGCTATCATTTTGCACCTCCGATACCGGGGTCTTTATAACAGACACAAAATAAGTATATCATGCTGAGATGAAACCATTTGTTTGTTTATTTCTGTTTTGGGAGTATAGGTATGTGTCTTTGTTTAGTTACGTGTTACAAAGTCTACGAATAAATTATTATTCTGTTTCTGCGACCATTACATACATAACATGGACGTCTAACGCCAGCTCAAAAATGGCCCCAAAAACAATTGTTCAATTGTGCTAAGATGGGCGTGACATAGCGCTTTTCTCAACACCGCGCATATTTCGGCGCAACATTTTTGCCAAATGTTTGTAGAATATAGCCAACCAAAACTTTGATGGACCAATCATGATTATATTTAAATGGCGGCTTAAGTTTTTATAGGTTGATATTAAAATTCATTACCTACCGATGACCGTGATGCATTGAAGAGGGAGTGATTCTTGTCAACTAAAGTTCAGGACCCTTTTTTGAAAGACAATTTAGTATGGCATGTTTTATTTATTCGTAGTTCTATTCTATTCCTATCTATAGGTGCGTTCAAACCAAAAGAGCATTCGCTATCCCCCGTTCTACGAAATCAACCAATCACGTTTTGTGTAACGATCGAATTTCATAGAGTGGGGGGTTAAAATAGCGAATACTCTTTTGGTTTGAACGCACCTTATGCCAAAAACACGGAAATGTATCTAAAAACTGCTTAGACGAAATAGTTGGCTCTGCTTATTACCCGGATATAATGCACGTAATGATATTGTAAAAGTTAAGATAAAATCTATTTTTCCAGAGTGCCGTAGTGGGGTCCAGAGTGACACTTCCATGCAGAGTGATCAACAAAGTGGGACAGCTGCAGTGGACCAAAGACGACTTCGGTCTTGGCACACACCGCCATCTTACTGGCTATGAAAGATACAAGATGGTCGGCAGCGATGAGGAAGGTACGTTTAATAATGGAATCAGGTATTTAGAACAAGAAAATTTGGTCAAAATGAAGCATTTTACGGATTTTCTTTTGTCATATATATATTTATTTTCAAAACTACAATTTATGTACACAGATTAAATCTAACTAGTCTACTAAACCTAACCTATATCTAAGATTGGCCCTTGTGGCATTGTACCGAGGATGCTGGCGGCATTTCCTCGCTGTATCGCAATACTGATGCGTTGTGCGAGGAAGTCGCCAGCTCATCGGTCTTTCTGCGGAATTACTATCAAAAAAATTAAGCTCGGATTTCACACAATTAGGAGTAAATGAAGAATTAAAAAGCACACTCTTACTGAAAACTTAGCTGTTTTATTTATTTAAACTTGATCGCACAAAAGTAAGACTTAACGTACAATAGGCAAACTTTGAGCGGCTGACCTATGATTGCGATTGGAGAATAGTTGCGCTCAACCTTTTATTTGTTACAGGAGACTACTCATTGGACATCAGAGAAGTGAGGCTAGATGATGATGCTCTATACCAGTGTCAAGTCAGCTCCGGACCGAGGGGTAAGTGGAACCTAATGTTAGGAGAAGCTACAGAATTTTTACACAGCTTTACAAAGGTCAGCAGTGTTCTTCACTAAGGAAACCGCCTTGCTGTCAACGCTGTGTCTGCGCTGCGGCAGCGTCGAGCCTAAAAATGGTATTCACTAATGTAATGTACTTTAAACGACACTAGTGCTCGGCGACGAATGCGGCGTGAGCTGGAACTACACTGCATCGAGAGTTTGACGTTTAATGTACGAACTTCGTATTCTCCAACGAAAAACAGCGACGAACTCGCCCACAACTTCGCTCACAGCCTCGATTCCTAATGTCAAATCAAACAGCTAGGATTTTAGACAAGGCTGTCTCGACGTCGAGCTCGTTGACGAACGCAGCGTCGAATTTGTGAATAAGAGAATAGCATAGCAGGTTCGGCTGCTTATGGAATACTGTTCTCATCTGTGGGCCCCTGCCCACACTGCTGGGTCACCCCAGTACCAGCTTCTCCCTCTAGACCACATTCAGCGCAGAGCGACTCGAATCGTCGACTGCCAGGATATTTCAGATCGGCTTGGCTTGATTCCCTGGCTTTGCATAGATGTAGCCTCGCTCTGCATTTTCTATCGAATTTATAACGGGGAGTGCTCTGAAGAATTGTTCGGATTAATCCCTGCAGCGACTTTCCGCCATCGTCCCTAAGCGACAACATTTCAATCCTCACCATTTATATGTTTGGCAGTCCTCAAACGTGCGCGTTTCTAGAAATTTCCTGCCTCGCACGGCTATACTCCGGAATCATTTGTAGCCTGCGGCATTTCCAGACTGTTACGATCTTCAATCATCAAAAAAATTTAAAAACCGACTTCAACCGATTTCTCCAAGATTCCCGATTTGTTTCTATCATTGGTTTCCTCAAATCCTACTTTCTGAATGCAAATTCTTGTAAATAAATGAAAATTACCAAAAGCGCCATACATGTACCTAAAACATTAGAGATCCCTCGATTTCTCCAAGATCCCATCATCAGACCGCAACTTGGTGCCAACGGGACCATCTCGGGGTAATACACGTTCAATCACAAAAATAAATTTTAAAATCGGTTCACTATTCTCGGAGACATCGGGTAAAGGTGCATTTAAACCAAAAGAGCATTCGCTGTTCTAGCGCCCGTTCTAAGAAATCAACCAATCACGTTTTGTGTACCGATCGAATTTCGTAGAGTGGGAGGTTAGAACAGCGACTGCTTTTTTAGTTTAAACGCACCTTAACATACATACAACAAAAAAAAATCTGTCGAATTGAGAACCTCCTCCTTTTTTTGTAGTCGGTTAAAAAAAGAGCGTATTCCCATCTTAAAGGTCGGCAATGCATTTGTAATACCACGGGTGTTGCGGGTGTCCATGGATGACGGTGATCGTTTACCATCAGGCGATACGTCTGGTCGCTTGCCTCCTATTCCATAAAAAAGATACATCCTCTTTATGAAATAATGCAAGTTTTTAGGTTTGTTTAATTTTTTTTTGTTTTCTATTTACTGACTAATGGTATACGCTACTATGCCTTGTTAAGTGAAACATATCTTTGGATCTTCTTTGAAAACATACGAAAATGTCTTCGGCCGACAGAGACTTAAGTCTTAGTCTTTCTGTTTTATTAGAAAATTAATATATAGATACTAGCAATTTTTACCAGAAATAGCGTACTAACGGTCTAAAACGGTTTTAAGAAAAAAATAATTTTCTCTTAAAATAGACTGAATCCAGAAAACTTCATATGACATTTTCAACTTCAAATCTGGTCAGAAATCAGCTGTTACATTTTTTCCCTTTCCTCATGGGCACATTGTATACATAGCAGTGTTACGGCCTGCGACCATATAACATGAACGTCTAACGCCAGCTCAAAAATGCCCCCAATAACAATTGTGCCCATCTTGGGCACAACATAGCGCTTTTCTTAACACTGCGCATAAATATGTCGGTTCAACACCTTTGACAAATGCCAAAGAATTTAGCCAATCAAAACTTTGATCGACCAATCACAACTATTTTGAATTGGCGGTTTAACTTTGTATAGGTTGATATTGAAATTAATTACCTTGATGCTTTGAAGAGGGGGTGACACTTGTCAACTAAAATTCAGGACCGTTTTTGAAAGGCAATTTAGTATAGCGTGCGGCTTCCATGTTTTATTGGTTCGTAGCACAGATCAGTATAGATAGCTAACGAAGGCATGGAACATGTCGCAGCGTTATGGCCCATTGGCCTTTATAATGTGACAGATGCGCGCCCTATGAGCCAGTCGCAACTTACCCGCGACTACAGAATGAGCTCGGACATATCCGCAAAATGCCGAATTGTGCCGTTATTTCTTGTAAAAATAGAAGTGTAAATAAAAATTTCAAGGAGTATAGAGTCACGTACCACATATAAGTATTGATTTTTTTAGTTATTACTTGACAAAACCACGTATTTTTACAAATAATATATAATAACAAACCGCTGACATAAATGTCATAATGATTTGTCTTGGGCGTACCAATTCGTTGAACGATTCAGTGACAAATTGTACGTGCGTTTTACATTGACGGCTTAGAATAGCAAGCAAGTTGCAATTTGGTTAGCGACCGTGCAATGTATCGAATTGCTAGCGATATTCACAACCGTACTATCATTTCTTGGTACGGTCGCTGCGAGCAGGCCGCGAACTAGAGGTACGACTCACCGTGCCGATATTAAATTTTATTTAATAAACGTCGATAAATTGTTGATGTATTTGATCATATTCAATTTTTCTTACATATTTTGACCTTTGTATCAATATCTTATCCTTATAAAGGTAAAAACAATATAAAAGGATTATATCGCGTATATTCATTATTTTGAGCCTCTTACAATAACCGTTGTCAAAAGTTGAAATTGTTTTATTTAAATATGTGACTATCGCGGAAACGGAAGATAACATCATCTTTATTAAGGGTAGACACCCGTCTAAATCATTATTTGTTCATTTGATTCCCAGCAACAAATCAGATAATGTCGTTAATAAATTGCTTCGTTCATCATATTCAAATATATGTTTATAAAGATTAGACACATAGTTCAATGCGATATTTTAGACTGTATTTCTTTCTTATTGAATGATAAATCGATTTTAATGTTTTTCTTAATATTCCGGCCTTATCAAATATCTATCTATGGATAATAAGTTATCGACGTAGCCTCCTCTCTAGTGCCGCATCGTATGGTAGCCCCACTCCGCGCTTTAGCCAATCACAGCGTGGCAAAGGCACCGAGACTCCGAGACACCGAGACTCATTACAATTTCGCTTCGTTACAAATCTCTCTCTTTCATATATCTATGGTTCGTAGGTTACTGCTTAAAAAATACAACGCAAAAAAATTATTTAAGAAAACAATTTCAGTTGTTCTACAAAAAATGAGAATTCATAATTCAGGACATTGGGTAGTTCTATGCGATTATTCCGTCGCACAAATCAAGTCATACCATTCTCAAATTATTGACGAACTGCGTATAAATCGTGGAGTCATTTTCGGGTTAAAGAATTTATTGTCTCATAAGAAATTTACATTTCACTTAACGAGAACTTAGAAGTAATTAAATATTATTTTACCAGTGAGCACATTTACAAACTAGTTCCAAAAGAAAAAAAAACAATAATTGCTAAGCAAGTATTCAAAGTACAAAAGTAGGTACAGCGTTAATAAATCTATAAAACGAGTAGGGGCATAAATCCACGCATTCTTCGTTATAAGCATACGCGAGGTAATACAAGTTGAGTATGGCACAGACATTTTCGGTTATCTTGTAGCAGACGCATGTTTGTCTGCTATTCTCTGGCATAATAGTCTCGTTTGCTTTTATAAAACGGAAAATAAAGCGGGGATGGTAATGAACAATAAAAACGCGTAAAAAATCGCTGAGAAACACCGACTTATGCTTGTTTGCCACAAACCATAACAGACGGTATCCACAGTACAATCGCGTCAACATGCCAAACACACGGCCCGTAGCTATACAAAGCGTATTAACCGCTTTGTGCTCTTCAGAACGGTCGATGTCGCGTTTAAGGTGCGTTTGACGTGCGTTTTGCAAATGCAAGCTTAATTTAAGCCTCTAATTTGAATTCTTTAGCAGCCTAGTTAGTAGTGTGCGTATTGTAGCGTAGGAAAATGTCATATTTAGGCGGACTAAACTGACAGCTCAGTATGATACCAGTAATAGAGAAAAATTAAATACTGCCCTCCTGCATAAGTGCGATAACTAGTTTTGAAAATGTCAATCAATTGTTTACTTTATTATCCTACAAATTACCTTCACAATAAAATAAAAATAAATAGAGATCTGGATTGATTGACATTTTCAAAACTAGTTATCGTACTGGCTTAGGAGGGCAGAATAGTGGCATGTAAATGTCGATAAATCTGTTAAACTTGTGACAAGGTATTCAATCAATACTTTCTTTTTAGCATTTATCATTATACTTATAATTTTTCCACGTTTTTAATACAGATATTTTCAGCTAGGCATGGAATGCAAAACAGAATAAAGATGCCGATGGAGGCTATTGGTTCTTTTAATTTGCCTATTCCTCGAGGTTGTAAGTTAAAGGCGAAAAAGCAATTTTTGGTAAAAAGTATTTATTCACTTTCGAAGAACTTTTTTTAAAATTTCGATAATATTGAAATATCAATAATACCAGCACTAGGAAATCTGTGGCAACATTAGCGTTGGTTGAACTGTCAAGTTAGTCCGCCTATTTCTGGAGGCGACGTAGATAACACAGGCTTGCACATCACGCGCACGTACTCGCCACGCAATCGGTGTGCTATCTACTATGATATTTTCCTACGCAATTTTACAAGGTTCTATATTCCATTTTGTTAACTCAAAATTAGAACGTTGTCACACTCAGTCCAGAGTTAATTACCCCGACAATATAAGATAGAACCCTATATTATCGGGATAGCGATTTAGTTCTGCGTAACTCATTGCTGTCATAAAGTTATTTCTTCCCTTAGAAACGTACTTAGTATCAATAAGACAAATATGGCTTAGAATTTCATAATCATAACTGTTTTAAACATCATTTCTCATGTTCTGCCATTTGTAAATCAACTTTGTACCAAGTTCGAAGCTTTTTTTTAAAGAACCAAAGTTCTTTAGCACGTTGTAGCTCATCACAGCCATTTTAGTCTCAGAAAAGAACTAAGGCCGTCGATTCGCGAGGCGATACTTAAACGATTTACGATTCATACCGTCAACAGCAAGCTTAGCGAAGATACAATTTTGAAATCGTACACGATAAGCGTGGCTATGTAGTGACGGCAGTAAGAATACATTTTGTCACCACCCTAACTCTTCCCGTGTGTGTTGTAAGAGCCGACTACGGGATTGAAGTGTGACTGATCATTCTTTGATAGAAAATTGATGATGGGCAGCAGTGTGCATCATAGTGGATACCTTAATGCGATCACCAATCAGCTTGCCCAGCACGGTGATTATGGGCTTTATCTCCTAATGCGTTTATACGCATAGTTAATAGAAGACGCCTATGTCCAGCAGTGGACTGAGATTGACTGATTATGATACTATTAGTGATAGCCAATAAATGTATGAGAATGACTGATTGGAACAAAAAGTCACGAGACCATTTCCGGACATTATGGTCACGTGATTATTCGTTCAAGTCTGTAATTTTAATACATTTATTACTTACCTATCGCTTATAGTATACGATTGAAGAATGACATTGTGACTAGGCCTGGAGATGCGGGTATGAAACGTAAATCACGTAACACAGATGCCATATATACCATAGATCAAGCAAACGTATCTCCTTAGCGTGTCAAATGAACTCAGTAAAATCTACTGAGTTGTCCGTCTTTAATCACAGCTTGCAGCTTTCGGGCGTCAAATTTTGTAAGTTGAAGTGAACAAAAACATTAGTAATGCCTCCTTAAGTAATATTTATTGCAACAACACAAAAAAATATGAATACTCAAGGGCCTGAGACATATTTAAAATCATAGGCAAGTAACAACTTCAGTACAAAATCTGACACGCTAGGCCGGCATACAAATGAATGAACTTGTTTTTTCTATCCAAATCTAATTGTGTGTCACGTAAGTGTCGTCTCGTGAGAGAATGGCCTAAAGTATGACAATTTTTCTGAGAATTTTCGTATGGTGAGTTTCATTATACATGTACGTAAACTTCGATCTTTTATTTCTTCATAGGACGCCTATGATATGAAAATGAAAAATAAATCGCATAAAAGTCGCCTCGTGAGTGACGAGCCTTAGATCCGTTTTACACCCTTTAGAGGACCAGTTTTTCATTAAAATTTTCAACCTTATTAAGCGGTAATAAGACTTGCAATTAATTCAAACATGGTATAATGATATCTTCACCATATATTTATAAGCCGGTTGCATTCCGTGTCTTTATAAACCGCAGTGAGGTTTTATTCACATCGGTGTATTAAAACCAGTATTATGTGACCTTTGATACATAATTTACAATTGAGTTTTTTAACTTAGTTACAATGTTGTTCACATCATTCGCTTATGATAGTCCACTGGCTGGACGTAAGTCTCTCCTATTAACTATATGCGTATAGACGCATTAGGAGGTAAATGCACATAATCGCCACGCTGGGTAAGCGGTTTGGTGATCGCTGTAATGTAACCGCTACGATGACTCTGCTGCCCATCATCAATCTTTTATTAAATAATGGTCAGCGACACTTCAATCCCTTAGTCGACTCTTATGACACCCGCAGGAGGAGTTGGAGTGGTGACAAATGTATTCTTACTGCCGTCACCACACGACAGAATGAAATGGTGTTCACTATCACATTCATCATCATCATCATCATATCAGCCGAAAGACGTCCACTGCTGAACATAGGCCTCCCCCAAAGATTGCCACAATGACCGGTCCTGCGCCACCCGCATCCAGCGGACTCCTGCGACCTTCACCAGGTCATCAGTCCACCTTGTGGGGGGCCTACCCACGCTACGCCTTCCGGTACGTGGCCGCCACTCAAGAACCTGTGCCCCGCCCACTGCCACTTCAGTTTAGCGATTCGGAGAGCTATTTCGGTTACTTTGGTTCTGCTGCGGATGGTCTCAGTTTTAATCCGATCACGCAGAGAGACTCCTAGCATAGCCCTCTCCATTGCCCTTTGGGCGACTTTGAGCCTTCTTATGAGACCCATTGTAAGCGGCCACGTTTCAGTACCGTATGTCATCACTGGCAACACACACTGATTAAAGACTTTCGTCTTCAAACACTGCGGAATATTGGACGAAAATATGTGTCGTAGCTTCCCGAACGCTGCCCAACCGAGTCGGATTCGATGATTGACCTCTTTCTCGAAGTTGGACCTACCTAACTGCTCCACTATCACATTAAACGGAAGCATTTGGAGGTAATACCCATAATCGCCACGCTGCAGAACGGCGATCGCAGTAGTGTGCCCACTATTTGTCAGCCTCCGTACCCTAGTTGATGTGACCCTGCCTACGAAGCTGGAGGTTTCGGGTTCGAATCCCGGCGAGGTCATTATGTGTGTATTTATTTATTACAAATATTTGTTCCTTGGTCATGGCTGTCTATGTATTTAAGTACATATATGTATCTATCTCGTGCAGGGTCCGCCCGGATAGCCACTACCGTCTTACCCGTTAACCTGCCGCTAAAGAGTATGTGTGTTTGCATTGCTGTGTTTCGGTTTAGGGGTAAGATAGCCGGTGTAATTACTGGCATAGATAGAGGCAATCCAATTTAGTCCTCAGGGTAGGCAGCACATAGGCGATTTTTTGATCGATATGTGGGCCTCAGTTCCTGCTTTTCATTAGGTGGGCTGAGAGCTCAGTTGTCTACCTTCGTCACATAAAAAAAAACAAGTCTCACTGTCATCACCACACGGCAATGTCTCGCTAAGTATTACGAATAGTACAGGTAAACATAGCGTGTTCATTCGATCATAATATTTCTTGGAACTGCAAGATACCGTCAACATAGTAAATGAACATTTTAATTAAAATTTTTATTGCAGCAAATTTTCTCGTTATGTGGGCTTAACACAGGATTAGTGCGATAGTATGTCGGCGCGAGACGGCGATCAATAGCTGAGCAACGTTCGACAAAAAAACAGTCTAATTGAGCTAACTCCTTTTTTAAAGTTGGTTTATTAAGATTGAAAATACTAATTAGGCACCGATATTTCTCAATTTCTTCACCCGATGTCCACATTTCTAATTCTAACTATTACATTGCCTGACAGAACAAAATCGTGCACTTTATCAATTTTACCCTCAAATTGAAACATTATTTCATCCAAATTAAAATGTTCTATATCCTAACAAAACTACAGTCACTTAAGACCTTTCTGTATTGGCTTTTGTACCACAAACGCATGTTCGAAGCTATAGTGACTTAGGACCCACAAAAGTAATATGTTCATTCGGAGCTATAGTCGCTTAGAACCTTGTTGTTCCACCATTCAATTCTAATGGTCCAATATCAATACAAATACTTTTTTGAGCCATTGTATCTAAAGTTACAATCACTTAGAACCATATTATAGTGCAGTTTCATTCTCAAACCATTTCATAACTACAATAGAAAAGATCCTATTTGCATTCAAAATTCAATTCACTTACGACCATCTTGAGCTTCGTATCAAAAAGTCTTAAGTCCATACGGAGTTGTAGTCGCTTAAGACCTTGTTAACAATGTAAAGTTTCATTCTGAAAGTATTTAACACCTCATAGAAATCGTGAATTCTCGATTGTCCGTACGATGGTAATTGGTGTAGTATGCAGTCTTCATTGCGTTAGTAGGTTCAATGCTCGTGGCTTTAGAGTGATTTCTTTGACATGTTTATATCGAACATATTGTGAAAACACAAATCAAATTATTTTTTAACTAAATATTTTGATTTGTACTTTTAATTTTTCTCCAGTAGTCACACTACTTAATACTATATAAATTATAAATATTAGATGTCATATACCAAAGAAAAACGACCAAGATCACCTATGTCCGAGGTGGGGATCGAACCCACGTACTCAGCTTTCGCGGCTGATGCCTGTACCCCTCGGCCACTCGGTCTTAGCAACCACCGGTCAAATTTCTCGGGTATATGCAATCCCTTACAAGGCTAGGCGCCTTTGACCATTCTCTAAGGGCAAGCACTAACTACATGCCTGCACCTCCTATTTAGAATACTTTACAGTTTTCTAGAATAGCTAGAGAGAGATGGTGCTGCCATCTATTGAACATATTGTGAAAACACAAATCAAGTTATTTTTTAACTAAATATTTTGATTTGTACTTTTAATTTTTCTCCAGTAGTCACACTACTTAATACTATATAAATTATAAATATTAGATGTCATATACCAAAGAAAAACGACCAAGATCACCTATGTCCGAGGTGGGGATCGAACCCACGTACTCAGCTTTCGCGGCTGATGCCTGTACCCCTCGGCCACTCGGTCTTAGCAACCACCGGTCAAATTTCTCGGGTATATGCAATCCCTTACAAGGCTAGGCGCCTTTGACCATTCTCTAAGGGCAAGCACTAACTACATGCCTGCACCTCCTATTTAGAATACTTTACAGTTTTCTAGAATAGCTAGAGAGAGATGGTGCTGCCATCTATTGAACATATTGTGAAAACACAAATCAAATTATTTTTTAACTAAATATTTTGATTTGTACTTTTAATTTTCCTCCAGTAGTCACACTACTTAATACTATATAAATTATAAATATTAGATGTCATATACCAAAGAAAAACGACCAAGATCACCTATGTCCGAGGTGGGGATCGAACCCACGTACTCAGCTTTCGCGGCTGATGCCTGTACCCCTCGGCCACTCGGTCTTAGCAACCACCGGTCAAATTTCTCGGGTATATGCAATCCCTTACAAGGCTAGGCGCCTTTGACCATTCTCTAAGGGCAAGCACTAACTACATGCCTGCACCTCCTATTTAGAATACTTTACAGTTTTCTAGAATAGCTAGAGAGAGATGGTGCTGCCATCTATTGAACATATTGTGAAAACACAAATCAAATTATTTTTTAACTAAATATTTTGATTTGTACTTTTTGTTTATATCGTTTTTAGGGTTCCGTACCTCTACAAAAAAATCTAGTTTTTTTTTATTTTAAGTTACCGTCTCTAGTGGTAAAGTGGGTATGCTTTTATATGTTGCTGTAGTCCTATAGTGTGTACCATTAAATAGTTGTTTGAAACAGAATAAGGGTATCAAAAAGATTTTTTTTTCTAAAGTCAATATTTTCGGAGATAACTGCTCCCCTTCCTCTAACTTTTGTTTCATGGGTCCAAAATATAAAAAAAAATCACGAATAATCGAATAATCACGGTCGGCTTATCGAATAATTTAAAATAAAACTATTTCACACATAATCGGCCCAGCCGGTTTTGAACAACTACAGAACCCTACATTGAGCATGGCCCGACATGCTCTTGGCCGGTTTTTTGTTTTCCTTGGAAACATGTGCTGTCTCCCAAAATATGACAGAGAAATGACAATACGACTTCATTAGATAAGAATTGGGTTCATTTTACTTGGAGGGGATGAGTTATTTATTATCAAGGTTGTCACACATCATTTTACAGCTTCAATTGAAAGCGCTTGTGACGAATCAAATATATTATGTTTTGGTAGGTTATTTTAGTATTTGTTAAATTCATTATAATGTATAATGTATGTATTTGTATATAAGTGAGTGAGTTTAGTAAAACGTCCCACTTTGTCGTTTGCCATAAAGCCGCTTTGTCAGTTTAATTCATATGAAGATACAAGGAAATCTCGTCTTTATGGTAAACGACAAAGTGGGACGTTCTACTAAAAACTAACACATATATAGGTATAAGAGTAAAAGCTTTCAACTGCGACTTTGTCTGGACAGAATTCGGTAAAAGTTTTCCTTCCTCGTGAAATAAAACTATTTGAACGTATTATATCGCGTATATTCATTAAATTTAACTACATCGTAACGTTCCGGTCACTTTAGAATTCGTGACCTGGGTCTTCTGTAGACCACGAACCCTGTAAAGTGTTCGAAACGTCGGGGTGTACTATGCATGTACTATGCACTTATATACAGTATCTTCAATATCTTAATACAAATTGTTATGATATTTGTAGATATCATCATCTCAGCAGTGAAAGCTTTACTTTTAAATTTAGATTTAATAAAGGTATAGGTATATTAGATATACAGAGAAATAAAACATACAGAAACTGCATATTCAACCATTTTTTATGATGTTAAAAACAAACAAAGGTCCGTCTTACCCGTTAACCTGCCGCTAAATAGCAGTGTTTGCACTGCTGTGTTTCAGTTTGGGGGTAAGATAGCCGGTGTAATTACAATTACCGGCATAGATAGAGGCAATCCATCTAAGTCCTCAGGGTAGGCAGCGCGTAGGCGATTTTTTGATCGCTATTTCCATGGGCCTCAGTTCCTGCTTTCCTGATGGGCTGAGAGCTCAGTCTACCTTCGTCACATAAAAAAAGTCGCATTAATATAGCAAAAACGATATCAACGAAGAACAGTAATTTGCCAACCCTATTCAATCAGCAGACATTGTTCGTTATTAATACAACGTGTCATCTAGGGCTGTCACAAAAAACTACACAGATGTGTCATGACCCTTACTGCCAGTCCACGGAATTACATAAAACGCTATAATATCGAATGTTTTTCCAGTTCCAAAATAAAAGTAAATAAAATACACTCGCGGTCAATAAATACTCATTACAAATATTTAAAATAAATATTTATAATACAAGTGGAACCGTTTTTAACATCAGATTGTATGGGAATTTCCTTGAAGTTTTGAACAATTGTTCAATTGTGCCAAGATGGGCAGGACATAGCGCTTTTTTTAATAATAATAATAAACTTTATTGATATAAAACCTAACATATTACATCTTGTTGGATCTTACCCTAAGTAACGAAATTCCGTATTAGGTTTGTAATCTTAACACCGCGCATATTTCGGCGCAACATCTTTGACAAAATGCTTATAGAATATAGCCAATCAAAACTTTGATCGACCAATCACATCTATTTTTAAATGGCGGTTTAAGTTTCTATATGTTTACATTGAAACTCATTAATTAGCGTGATGCATTGAATAGGGCATGACACTTGTCAACTAAAATTCAGTACCATTTTGTAAAGGCAATTAAGTGTGGCGTTTGGCTTCCATGTTTTATTTGTTCGTGGACTCATAGTAATGTCACTGAATGTCTTCGTTTCCTATTTGATACAATTATCATTCCTATTCCACTCAATTTAAAGACTGAATTCCTGTAACGAAATATTGTTTTTTGTTCAAAATAAGGCTTTTCTTGAGACTTGTCTTAAGATTAAGCTGGGCTTAGATCAAAGATTGCAGAAATAAATGGGTCTGTGTTCAGCTTTAGGAGTTTCATAAACTTGGAGTCTGACTCTTATTCATAAAGGTCTTCTTCTAACTTAGTAAGCTGATAAGTATCGTTTTGTCCCTTTCGGCCTAATAGACATTTGGTAAGATTGAAAGGGACAAACAATACTAATATGCTTGCTAACTTGAGAGGCGTTTATGAATAAGGGGTAAAGTGTTTTCGTACAACTACAGTATAATGAAACGTTATGTTATGTTATGAATTACATCGAATGTTGAAAAATATCGATTTCCAATTGTTTATAAGTTAATTTATAGAATAGGTATAACAGGCTGCTTGAAGAAAAAAATTACATGATTTATCGTACTTGTTATTATACAGTATATATTTATTTTGCTTTATTGCGAGCCTTTTTTTAGTAAAATTACCCAATTTCTTTTAAGTGTAAGGATGAAATTAGATTTTATAAATTTTCACCGCGAATCATTTTGCAGAATATCATTTCCCAAACAACTTATCGCAGAATTTCATTTTATCATACTTATCTCAATCACCAACTATTACGTCCCGCAAACATGTCTTTTGCATATTATATTATCATAATCCAACCGAACCTTGTTGGCAAATGAAAATTATGCCAAATATAAGTAAAAAAATGTGCAATATCAAGTGAAAAATTGCCGAGGGATATAGAGCTAAATAAAATTCTGTAAATACAAACCATGAAATTTATGAACTTATTTTTAATGTATAATAAAAAAGTGTAACACAATACCTACAAGAAAAACTCATTAAAAATAAATACAGCCTTATTTCTCTTTATATTTTTTGAAAACATTTTGCATATACACAAAACAGTTCAGATTCATTTAAAACCTCAGCTGTCAAATGTTAACTAGACGATCAAATCTTCACCCCTCACTCGACCCTAAGTCACAAACGAAACACGATACTTTTCTCGTCCTTATCGCTCCAATACTCTAACTTAAAAGTGAAAAAGAGACGTAGCGTGGTTTCAAGTTTCGTCTTTAAGTTGATGAAATAGTGAAGCCATATAAGAAGCCTTGTAATAAGTCAGGGGGGAAATCAGAATTTCAAATTATTCATACATTACTGATGTAAAGTTACTAGATATGACAGACGCTACGAACAAATAAAACATGGAAGCCGCACGCCATACTAAATTGCCTTTCGAAAACAGCCCTGAATTTTAGTTGACTAGTGTCAACTCCTCTTCAATGCATCACGGTAATGAATTTCATTATTAACCTATAAAAACTTACACTGCCATTTAAAAATAGTCGCGATTGTTCCATGAAAGTTTTCTATAAACCATTATCAAAGATGTTGCGTCGACATAATTATGCGCGGTGTTAAGAAATAATAAATAAATAACTTACACAAATCGACCTAGTCCCACGGTAAGCTCAATTACGGCTTGTGATGTGGGTTCCAGGCGACGATATAGCTTGTGATGTGGGTTCCAGGCGACGATATATATACAATAGACATCCATGACCAAGGAACAAATATTTGTGATAAATAAATACACAAATAATGCCCTCGGCGGGATTCGAACCCGAAACCTCCAGCTTCGTAGGCAGGGTCACTACCAACTAAGCTACGGAGGCTGACAAAAATCGCTATGTCCTGCCCGCCTTGGTACACAATTGTTTTTGGGGGCATTTTTAAGCTGGTGTTGGACGTTCCTGTTATATTACGAGTATATGGTCGTAGGGCAGAAGGTAATATTCTGAAATACACGAAAAATTAAACATGGAAGTCACACGCCACATTTTTTTTTTTTTTGCGTATTAATTTACAAATCTGGTCAACTAAAGACTGAAGAACTGGCGATTTCCTCGCACAACGCATCAGTAGTGCGATACAGCTTGGAAATGACGCTTGCATCTTCGGTGCAATGCCACAAGGGCCAATCTTACTTCGAAAAAGGTTAGTTAGGTTAGGTTATTTTCCCACCTCGGACGTTGGTGATCTTGGTAATTTTTTCTTTGGTATATGACATCCAATATTTATAATTTATATAGTATTAAGTAGTGTGACTACTGGGGAAAAAAATAAAAACATAACTCAAAATATTTTGTAAACAAATAATTTGATTTGAGTTTTCACGTTTCCTTAAGTAAATTTATATAAATTGCACAGTTTTAGAATTATAACTAACGTGGGACTCAAACATATTAAAATATTATCGAACCGGGTTACTCACGTATTTAAGTCGATGATTGCTCGACATGTTTCGACCCATTAAGAGGGTCCTCGTTCGGAGTACCCTCGGCCAAAGCCCGACGCGTGCCCATTAAGAGGATCCTCGTTTGTACAGTTTTGCATTTCTTAGACTTATATGTATTTTTATTGTAGTTTTAAATACCTCTACATAAACTAATACAAGAATTACTCGTTCTAAGGCAAACAATTCATACCTCTAATCAGATTTCTCAAAATAAGGTTCTATGATTTACAGCATTTTACCTTAAGGCAGTAGAAATGTCGCGAACTGAGATAAAAGTTCAGGTAAAACTTCCCTTCTTGTCCCTGTTTCCCCCCTTAGGTGTTTTCCCCTCGGATGTTTTTCACCCCCCGCAAATTGCCTCGATAAGAACTTGGAAGCACATTGAAAATTGGGAAACGTCGAGTTGATTTGTTATTCATATATTTTGAACCGACTTCAAAAAAGGAAGTTTTCAATTCGAGTGATTTTCTCGATCTCCAAGAATCATGAACTGAGTTGAATTTTTTGTTTATCGAACTGGTGTAACCCAGATTTAGCTCCGTTGGCATCAATTTGGGGTCTGAAACCGATTAAAGTCGGTTTATTTTTTTTATTTGGAGATAATTTCGGGGATAATCTTATAAGTAATAATAAAACATTTTGTGATCTCAACTCATCAAAGTAAGCAAGTATTATAATGCTGATAGTAGGCGTCATAATAATTAGTTTAATTATTGTTCTGGTTTCTTAACAAAACGATTATTAGCTTGTATTTACATCAAATATTAATGCGACCACCGAGTTTTATGCGTTAGCATTTTTTATAATGTTTTTTTTTTACATTTGTGAGTAAATTCACTAAATTAATAATTTTCCATAATTACTATGGAGTTTTTTCCTTCAGTTAATTCTGTTCATTCCAGTGATTTTAGTTATGATTCTCACACGAGTTATACTGCCAAGTTTAGTGTCATAGAGACGTTTTGGAGTAATGAAGTACCTATTTGAAATAATTATCAGTAACGAAATTTTGGAAGATAACCCCAACAGGATACTGTGAACTGAGGTTCCTCTTGATGGATCAAAATATGTAACAGTTATAATTTAAAGTTTTAGGAATGTCATCCTTTAACAATGAAATACCTACTAGCTATTATTAATGTGCCGTGACGGCAGCAAGAACACATTTTTGTTACCACCCCAACTCCTCCTGCGGGTGTCGTAAGAGTCGACTAAGGGATTCAAGTGTCACTGATCACTATTTGATAAAAGATTGATGATGGGCAGCAGCGTCATCATAGTGGACACATTACTGCGATCGCCAATCCGCTTGTCCAGCGTGGCGATTATGGAAATTTACCTCCTAATGCGTTTATACGCATAGTTAATAGGAGAGGCCTACGTCCAGCAGTGGACTATCATAGGCTGATGATGATGATGATGATGATGATGATGATGATGATGATTATTAATGCAAAATGCGTAGGCAATCGCTAATGCTCAGTACTTCAGTCAGCGTAGCGTAGTTTTCTCTTTCTATCACTCTTATTTTAGCGCGATGCTGGAGACAGCTGCGTTTCGTTTGGGAATGATTTTTAGCGATGGGTATCTTACGCACCCTGTAGGGTTAGCACATGATTGGTGAGACAGTATGTCGCCGCCAGCTAGAGTATCCGTCCCGCTTTTATTAATATTGTTAGTACGAGTATAATGCGGTAAGTCTATGTCGTGGCGACAATCTGTCGCACCAACCATATTTGCTGAGGTTATAGTTACCCTAAATATCATATCAAAACGGTATACTTACCGAAGAATTAACCTCGCTGAACTTTATTACCGTATTTAATCTCAAGAAAGTTCGGAATTATGAATGCACGAATCCGGAGGTAAAAAGTTGTCTGTTCCGATCCCCTTATCCTGCCAGATAATGGGTTATTTAGATCACTTTTTGTTAGGCCTGAGGCTCTTCTTGAGTAAATTAGTTTTATTAATATATTAGTTGATTCCTACGAATCGGGGCGCGGGCAGTGAGTACGAGTAGTTTAGCGAAAGTGTTTTTTTTCATCATCTTCATCTCAGCCATAAGACTTCCACTGCTGAACATAGGCATCCCCTCTACATGTACCGGTTAGATGCGACCTGTATCCAGCGTGTCCCGGCGACCTTCACAACGTCGTCTGTTCATCTTGTGGGTGGACGTCCTACGCTGCGTTTGCCTAGCCGTGGTCTCCACTCGAGCACTTTTTGACCCCATCGACCATCTGCTCTGCGTGCAATGTGGTCTGCCCATTGCCACTTCAGCTTGCAAATCCGGAGGGCTATGTCTGTAAGTTTAGTTCACCTACGGATCTCCTCATTTCTGATTCGATCACGCAGAAAAACTCCGAGCATAGCCCTCTCCGTAGCTCGTTGAGCGACTCTGAGTTTAGAGATGAGGCCGATGGTGAAGGACCACGTTTCGGTGTTTTTTTAATACCTATTTATTTATTTATCTTATCTTATTGGGATCCTTACGTGTTTCCTTATTCTTTAGGCCGATAGTAATGGCAGTAAGAATACATTTGTCACCCCAACTCTTCCCGTGGTTGTTGTAAAAGTTGACTAAGCCTCATCAGCCTATAATAGATCAATCCACTGCTGGACAGAAGCCTCTCCTATTATCTATGCGTATGGACGGCATGGATGCATTAGGAGGTAAATGCCTATAATCACCACGTTGAACAAGCGGGCTGGCAATCGCAGTAGTGTGTCCATTCCATTATAATGATGCTACTGTCCATCATCAGTGTTAAATAGAGTAATGGTCAGGAAAATTTGATTCCCTTAGCCGACTTTTACGACATCTACGAGAAGAATGGTGGTGACAAGTGTATTTTTATTACCGTCACCACACGGTCTTATACATATTGATTAGACCGAAAGGGAAAAACGGTTATCGGCTTGCTAAGTTAGGAGACGTTTATGAATAAGGTTAAGTATCCAATAAACATACATTAAGCCATTTCTCAGTGCCTCTTTTTATGTGACGAAGGTAGACAACTGAACTCTCAGCGCATCTGATGGAAAGCAGGAACTAAGGCCCATGGACATAGTGATCAAAAAATCATTATGCGCTGCCTACCCTGAGGACATAGATGGATTGCACAGTGCCAGTAATTACACCGTCTATCTTACCCCCAAACCGAAACAGCAGTGCAAACACTGCCATTACTTTAGGGCAGTCCGAAATGAAGTCAAAATAAATAATTATACGAAATCAACGTCTGCGTAACGTTCGTTTGCCATGTGATGATTTCGCTAAATGAAACTACGGGAATAATAAAATTATTATTCCCAAATGGGAAGTGATAATATAATAAATATAAATAATTAATAAATATCTTAGGACATCTTACACAAATCAACCTAGTCCCACGGTAAGCTGAATTAAAGCTTGTGATGTGGGTACTCGGCGACGATTTATATAATAGATAGATTAGATACTTAAATATGTTCATAGACAGCCATGACCAAGGAACAAACATTTGTGATAAATAAATACACAAATAATGCCCTCGCCGGGATTCGAACCCGGAACCTCCAGCTTCCTAGGCAGGGGCACTACCAACTAGGCTACGGAGGCTGACAAAATATAATATGCCATAAAGTTTTCGGCCACTAGCAAACCACTTATGGGCTTGCTAAGTTAAGAGACATTTATGTACAAGGTTAAGTATCCAAATATACAATTCACAAAGTCATTTCTCAGCAGCCATTAGTTTAGGGCAGTCCCAAATGAAGTCAAAGTAATAAAGCGAAGTGAGCGGTCGCGCACAAACAAACCCGCAAATTGTTCGCTTCGCTCTGTGACAAGTGTGGTCTAATGCATGAGCGATTTACTGGCAGTTTTATAATATCAAAACAAAATTTTCATCAAACAGTCTTACACAAAATAAGAATTTATAATTTCTGAAAAAATTATAAAATGATAATTAATCAAGCTAAAAAACGTTTGACCCTTGTGTCACGCACGACCACGTTAAAAATTTAAGGATTTCCAGGAAGGGTTAAGAGATTAAAAGTTAATGGTTTTTACAATTTTTTTTACACTATTAGCGCAAAGTTTACATCAGACAGTTTTACACAAAGTATTGACATAAATCTCACAAAAAACTCAATTAAGCTTGTGGATGTGGGTGGACTGGGTGGGTTTTTATTTCTAAAAAACAGTGACGAAATATTAGTTGCAAAATAATTACAGTTTACATGGTAAATATCCTGTTGTCTGGCTGCGTGGCGACGGCAGTAAGAATACATTTGTCATCACCCCAACTAAGGAACTAAGGAACCGACTAAGGGATTGAAGTGTCATTGACCATTCTCAATAGAAGCTTGATGATGGGCAGCAGCGTCATCTTAGTGAACGCATTACTGCAATGGCCAATCCGCTTGCCCAGCGTGGCGATTATGAGCATTTATCTTTCTAATGCGTCTCTATACGCATAGTTATTAGGAGAGACGTGTCCAGCAATGGACTGAGATAGGCTGGTGATGCAAGTTATGCTAACAATTTCTAAAAAAGTTTGACAGTTGTGTCACGCACCCACCATAATATATGTTAAGGGTTTTAGGAAGTCTAATATTTTAGATAGGTACTTATTTATATAGTAGATTCGCCATTTGAGAATCTTTCCGACCCAACAGTCATGGATTGTAGGTGTATATTATGTGCCCCGCTCACTGCCACTACGATTTCTATCGATTAATTTGGTTCTGCTGCGGATGCCCTTTTTTATGTCAAAGTAATAATCCCAAAAGTTTAAATCAATTTAACTTATGCTCTCATGAGCGATTACCAAAACAAGTAAAATTAAACAAATAAATATCTTGGGACAACTTACACAAATCAACCTAGTCCCACGGTAAGCTCAATGAGGCTTGTGATGTGGGTACGAGGCGACGATATATATAATAGATAGATACATACAGATACTTAAATACATAAACAGCCATGACCAAGGAACAAATATTTGTGATAAATAAATACACGAATAATGCCCTCGCCGGGATTCCTCGCCCGGAATCTCCAGCTTCGTAGGCAGGGTCACTACCAATCAGGCTACGGAGGTTGACAAAACCCTGTAGTTCTTATAACTTGGGCCAACCAGAAAGGATTTAAACTATACGGTAGTGAGTGCAGCAGACAAAAGTTGCCGAGTTTGGATTTGTTAGCTTCTAAAATAACCTTCGTTGCTCACGGTTTGATTTCTGGTGCAAAAATGTTTGTTTTTTTCTACTCCCGTACTTTTATTTGTCATTTACAGAGTCGTGAACACACCTTTAATCCCTATCTTACAGATGTCAAGATAAGTCTATATTGTCTATTCCCTATAAACGCATTCGGGTATACACGTAGTGCGTTTTTGGATTTTTTCTACTCCCGCACTTTTATTTGTCATTTACAGAGTCGTGAACAGTGAACACACCTTTAAACCCCTATCTTACAGATGTCAAGATAAATCTATATTGTCTATTCCCTATAAACGCATTCTGGCATACTCGCAGTGCGTTTTTGGATTTTAAGACACCTCGTGCAATTCGTGCATACAAGACGTAATGAAATACATGGCTGCCATCTTCATTTTAAATGTCTTTTCTGATGAATTATAAACCATAGAGGAGCTTTCTTTTTCATTTTGACGTCTCCCGCCCGCTTGATGATTAATAAAAATGTATTTGACTAAGAATATTTCTCAAATTTACAATTTTATTTGAAAATAAGTGGGTTTTCGTAGAAACAGTATTGTATGCAATATTGTTTAACTGAGTCAAAAAATGCTCGTGGCGTCTTTAATAACAATTTTCGGCTTCGCCTCAAATTGTTACCCACGCCATTCCCCCTTTTTGATCTCTCTTAAACAAGGGTTGCATAAAATACTATTATCGCCAGTAGTCGTACCATGACTACACATGTATCTTCACTACTGATGTGTCTTGTCATAATTCCGAAAATTACATGAAATCCTCTCGTAATTACATCGTTTTAAGTGTCTCTTTTCGAAATTACCCGGTATTTTTTGAAATTCGGAATTAGCTCATACTAATAAGTTGCCCGTCACTACCCCAACTCTTCCTATGAGTGTCGTAAGAATCGACTCAGGGATTTAAAGTGTTTATTTATTGAAGATTGATGATAGGCAGCAGCTGCAGCAGCGACATCATAGTGGTCAAACTACTGCAATCGCCAACACGCTTTCCCAGCGTGGATCATGGGGATTTACCTCCTAATGCGTCTATACGCTTAAGCAATAGAGCCGTATGTCCAATCCAGCAAAGGGCTATAATAGTATGTGTGAAACATTTCACATATTGACTTATCATTAGCCCTCCTTACCGTTCAGCAAAACACTACCGTATTTACTCGAACAATACTGGCAGCCAATCAGGCGAGCAAACACTTGACAAAAAACACGCTTTGCCAGTCGCCTCACGTCGATATAAGATAAGAAATAATCAGAGATTACGTCCGATAGACAAAGTTTATGTGAAGTGTAAGTTTAGAAGGTTTTTCTGCCGTGAATGAGCTATTTCACTGAGATTTTGCCAAGATCTTCGGCAAAATCACTCAAGATATGCATAATATATTAATTATCTTGATGAAGATGTATTGTGTGTGATTCTAAACGATCGGCAATCATGCAGAGCACGTAACATTTTTGGTTTGTAGGCATCTAAGCAAATTAGAAGAAGTTTTATAATGTCTGAAGACAATGTAGAATATAGGTATAAATAAAGATCAAAGACTCATATTTTTTACGTTATAGCGGAAATTTTAAGACTTAATCTTGATAAACAGTAAAATATTCATCATTATCCTCATTGTTTCAACCGGAAACGTGCAATAACATCTACTAGACAACTTAAGGCCTCCTCCGAATTTGGATGTAGTTGGCAGCCAATCAGGCGAGCAATCACTTGTTTGATCCCTGTTTTGGTGTTCATATTATAAACTATAAGCGATTATTATAACATAAAAACGCCGATCAAGCTTAAATCCCTAAAGATATCGCAATTAGGTAATTGTTATTACAAACCTGACTGCAATTAAGGTTTTTTTAATCTTAACGCTAATTGAGTGTCCCTAAAAGTGAAAATGCCCTATTATGAATGTTAGAAAATGCTCGGGTGCTTTTGTAAGGAGAATCTTGTTATGATATAAATAATAGTGATTTTTATTAGACAAAATTAGACGAGTTTCGAAACTATCCCTTTGCATCTTAATAGAGTGCTCTCTAACCCTCTGTTACATCATTTTCGTTGTGTAACTCGACATTCTATGCACTATCTAACTGAGAGAGATCTGTAGAAATCTGGTTCAAGTTTATCTTATTAGGAAGCGTCAGATTTATCGGTTTATGGGACTTGTTGCTGACCCGATTCCAGATATCTTGTAACTTCTGATTGAAGGTGAAAGTTTGTGCGAAAAGGTACATGAATCGATAGGATATCTGATTTGAACAGGCGATAGTATAAATTAAATAATATTAATACTTTCGGCAAAGTTATAAAATATGTCCAAAAATTAAAATTTTTGGGTACTTATCAACCCTACAAATGTATGACTTTTTTTTTCGCCTTAATAACGAGGTAGTATACGCTCAAAAAAAAAGTGTAGTTAGTGAGTAAAACTTTTTTTTCCTACGCCATAATATATCAGGAAAACATTTCGGTCAAAAAAGCTAGGTCGCTGGAGGTTCTGGGTACGAATCCTGGCGAGGGCATTATTTGTATATTTATATATCAAAATTATTTGTTGCTTGGTCGTGGCTGACTATGAAGTTAGGTATATATATGTATCTGTCCATTATATATAAATATATCGTAGCTTCTTACCCACTAAGCCTAAATTGCGCTTACCGTAGGACTCGGTCGATTTGTGTAAGATGTTCCAAGATATTTATTTATTTACTATTATAATTTTTAAAGTATGTTTTATAATTTCTGTATACTCTATCTAAAGAGATTGGCTCTACATAGTATACATCAGTGGTTTTGCATAAAAGCTAAACCAAATGAGTCATAACTCCCAGCGGCAGTAAAAGTTTAACCCGAATAGTTTACCCGTATTTCAGCGGTTTCACATTCCAAATGGACTCGCGAATTATATAAAACTAGTTTATCTCGACTCTTATATTAAACGCGAATAAATACATCACATCACCAGCCTATATCAGTCCAGTATGCTTAGCACAGGATTGGCGCGACAGTATCTCGCCGCGAGATAGACTATTCATCCCTCTTTTGTTAATATAGCTAGTAAAGGACGGGAGATCTATCTCGCGGCGACATACTGTCGCACCAATCATGTGCTAAGCCTGCACTGCTGGACGTAGGCGGGTTAAAATTCTTTTCGTTGTCTTTTTTTTGTGTCCCTTAAAAACGGGACGTAGTGGTGGTTTTGGTATGAGATGATGTTTTGTTTTCAATTTCTGATGTATGGATTAAAATGTAGCGTGGAAAAGAAATACAAGTGCACCGGATTTTTTTTACATACTGACTCGAAACAATAACTAAAAGCGTGTCAGAGTGGTATGAAACAAGACAACGAAAAATATGTTGACCCAGGCTTCTTCTATAACAGTACGTATGGTTGCATTAGATCGTACAGTGTAGTAAGAATACTTTTGTCATTTTCACAGAATAACTAATATTACTAATGTAGGTACAGAAGATTCACTCCTCAACAAAAGTCAATTTTAGACATGGAAAACTCCAGATCCATCTGCAAGCTAAAATGAAACTTCAATCGCGTAGGAACGGGAAACCTTTGCGCGCCGCAATTTTATGGCCGTCCGCGTCAAGGTTGTCACTCAAAAAGTTTTGTTTACGCGTGACCGTGCCCCACGTGACTCGACCGCTGCGCGGGCCAAGCGGCAGCCCTACAGATGTCATATATCGTCGATTGTAATATGAATTAATGTAACCACCAAAATGACGAAATTGAGTTAAGTATACCGTTCGACTGCAAATTTCCTGCTCTATCGAACGGTCTATTTAAAATGTTGATATTCGGAAAAAAATGTCGAATACGTTAACAAAAACTTTGTCATTTTATTAGGTTTCTACGTTTTTTATTAACGTATGTAAAGGTTTCAAAAAATCATAGACTATATTTTAACGTAAGTACGAATTTGTAAGTAAAAAATATGTCCTTCCTAATGTACTCACCATATTTTTATAAATGTCAATGCTGTAAGCGCCATCTGTGATGTATGGCTTATAAGCAATTCGGTTTCAATTTGTGAGTTACACTAAGTTACGAAATCCACTTTTGATGATTTTCATTAAATTAATAACGTCATCATCATCATCCTCGCTCTATCCCATTATTTGGGGTCGGCTCTCCTGATATGTTTCCGCCATTCAGGGCGTTGTTTCGTCATTTCGGGTGTGAGGCCCGTCGTCTTTAGGTCGTTGTTTACGGTCTTCATCCAGGTCATAGGTGGGCGTCCTCGTCCTCTCTTGCCTTCATTGATACTCATCACTGTTCGCGTTAAGTGACCTTCTTCGCGGCGCATTACGTGCCCATACCAACGTAGGCGGCTCTCTTGTAGTTTGGCTGTAATGTCGGCGACTTTAAATGTACCCCTTATGTGGTCGTTTCTGATTTTATCCATTCGGGTGACACCACCGGACCAGCGCAACATCTTCATCTCCGCTACGTGAAGCTTTTGTTCATCAGCTTTTCTCATTGCCCAGCACTCCGACCCGTAGAGTAAGGCGGGTCTTACTGCTCGTTTGTACACTGTGCCCTTTGTTCTGATTGGGATTTTCTGGTCACATAGGACGCCAGTAAGAGCTCGCCACTTCATCCATCCAGCTCTCACTCTGTTCTCTATGTCTTTCACAGTATCACCACTTGAGTCTAGCACTGAGCCAAGATATTTGAACTCAGAGACTTGATTTAATTTCGTGCCGTCTATAGTTGGTGCCCAGTCTAGATTGATGCCTGAGAAATTGCACCGCATATATTCAGTCTTCTTCCGGTTAACCCTGAGCCCTCGTCGTTCAAGAGCGTCCTTCCATGCATCCAGGTCTTCTTGGATTTCTGATTGCTCTTCCGCGATCAGAACTACATCATCGGCGTATAGTAGGCACCAGGGAGGACTCTTTTGTAGATTTTTGGTGACGTAGTTCATGCACAAGTTAAATAGTAGAGGGCTGAGGGCTGAGCCCTGATGTACTCCGACATTCACTTCAAAACTAGAGCCGGTTCCTGCTGGCGTAACCACGCGCGTAGTTACGTTATGGTACATATCTTGTATCAGGTGGATGTACAACTCTGGAATTTGTTGGTCTCTAAGGGCCTGCCATATTAGTCTCCGGGGGACCCGGTCAAACGCTTTCTCCAGGTCTATAAAGATGAAATGCAGGTCCTTTTTACGAAGTTTATACTTCTCGGATAGTATACGAACTGTATGAATTGCGTCCGTCGTTCCCACGCCACTTGTAAAACCGCATTGATTTGGGGTAATGGTAGTTACGTTTTTGAGCCGCTTAGCGAGAATTCTTTCCCATATTTTAAGACAGTGCGACGTTAGCTTTATGGCTCTATAATTGCCACATTCCGAAACATCCCCTTTATTTTTGTAAAATGGGATGAGTTTACTTTGCCGCCACATATCAGGAATCTTCCCCTCTACTAAGATGCAATTAAAGAGATGTGTTAGCCATGCAATTCCGGCTTCTCCAGTACTTTTCCATATCTCCACTGGAATTTCATCTGATCCTGGGGCTTTTCGATTTTTCATACCAGACAAAGCATATTTTACTTCTCTTGAATTAATTACATCTATGGGCCCGTAAGTGAGTGGTAGCGGCATCAACGGCTCTTGATCGAATTCTTCGTTAAGTAGAGTTTTAAAGTATGTTTGCCACCTTTCTAAGATTTTTGTATCATCAGTGAGCAGTTGACCAGCATCATCATTTATATATCTGTTTTGCTTGAAATCTAGCGTTGACCAGCATCATCATTTATATATCTGTTTTGCATTAAATTAATAACGTAACTCCAAATTTTTTTTTAATATTTAACGTAAGCACCAGCCATTTCCTGAACTACAACTGTGGTCGCAGTTAGTAACTGTGTGTCAAATAGACCTCTCAAAAATAAAACAAACAAGATAAACATCATTTCAATAGAATAATTAACTAAAAAGATACAACATACTTTATAAATGTCAAATTAGTTTTTGGGCTCTCCTGAAAAATCGTCATTTGGTGGTTACATTAATTCATATTACAACTGACGATATATCAAGCAAACGCATCTACTTAGCGTGTCAAATGAACTCAGTAAAATCTACTGAGTTGTACGTCTTTAATCGCAGCTTGCAGCTTTCGGGCGTCAAATTTTGTAAGTTGAAGTGAACAAAAACATTAATAGTACCTCCTTAAGTAATATTATTTGCAACAACACAAAAAATATGAATACTCAAGGGCCTGAGACATATTTAATAACTTAGGCAAATAACAACTTCAGTACAAAATCTGACACGCTCGGCCGCCATACAAATGAATGAACTTGTTTCTTCTATCCAAATCTAATTCTGTGGGTATGTGCCTGCCCGGCAGGTTATTGGCAGAATATACCTAACCTGCGGAGTGACACTCCCCTGTCATTTTCCCGAGGGTGTCGTAAAAATCGACCAAGGGATTGAAGTGTCACTGACCATTTGTTTGAACATTGATGATGGGCAGCAGCGTCATCATAGTAGATACACTACTGCGATCGCTAATCCGCTTGCCCAGCGTGGCGATTATGGGCATTTACCTCCTAAATGGGTCTTTAAGAATAGTTAATAGGAGAGGCTTACGTCCAGCAGTGGACTAGTTATCATAGGCTGATGATGAGGTCCACAAAATAACTGTTTCATTTGAAATTTCAACGTTAGATTGTTTTAGGGATAAATTCTAACAAAAGCACTTCTAAGTGTTCACAGAAAATTCAAGTTTCGCTTTTAAAGGACTTTAACAATTCAGTCTATAGAAAACTTACCCTTATCGAAAATGGAAGCCCTAAAAGTTCCCTAAACTTGGTAAAAACGAGTTTCAACCATTTTCAAAGGGGTTGTATCGCTGTTACCGTACTATGAGCTGCCGCGACTTTATTAACGCGCATTTAGGCCCGTCTCTCACGAGGCTATTTATTCAAATGCTACGCGACTGAGACGCAAACCATGGTCGCCTACCGGTATGCTACTCATTTGCGCACACGGTGCTACGCTAATGAGACTATTTTGCATCAGTTACGGAACACATTCGTGTGACAATGTCTAGTGACTCGAGTGATGAAGACAATATTTTGCTATATGTTTATTATTTACAAAAACAAGCGAATATATAGCCTTACTTTCTATCCGTCCCTTTCGTACTCGCGTATTAGCGCGAGCGAGCCGAAAACAAAGTAAATGCGCGTGAATAACGCCGTAGCGACTCATGGAGCCGTAGCTCTAAGAATAAGCGGTAAGAGCTATGGAGAGGGCTATACTCGGAGTTTCTCTGCGTGATCGAATCAGAAATGAGCAGATCCGTAGGCGAACTAAAGTTACTGACATAGCCCTCCGGATCAGCAAGCTGAAGTGGCAATGGGTAGGCCACATTGCACGCAGAGCAGATGGTCGATGGGTCGAAAAGTGCTCGAGTGGAGACCACGGCTAGGCAAACGCAGCGTAGGACGTCCACCCACAAGATGGGCAGACGACCTTATGAAGGTCGCCGGGACACGCGGGATGCAGGTCGCATCTAAGTACATGTTGAGGTCCAGAGGGGAGGCCTATATTCAGCAGTGGACGTCTTATGGCTGAGATGATGATGATGATGATGACTCATGGTAGGCGCACTGAAACCCTTTTAAATATCCACAAAACTAACTTAGCACTTAATACCATTTCCATGTTAAATACAAACTAAAAGCAGTGGCTAAAATAATATCGTAACTGGTTGATTCGGAAATTAAAAATACGGCTGATACGATGTTGTATTCATTCCGTTTACATCGATTGCAAAAAAAACGTGGTTAAAGGACGTAGTTTGATGGAACATGGATGATAGGCAGCAGCGTGGTCACATTACTGCGATCGCCAATTCGTGGCGATTATTTATAGGCATTTACTCCCTAATGCATCTTACACGTACATCTTAGTTAATAGGAGAGGCCTACGTCCAGCAGTGGACTGAGTTAAGCAGGCCATGTGTCATGTATGTAGGCTGATATATCTGCTCGTTAGCCTTATAATTATGAGCAGTATCCGTTTCACGCATGAAAGCGAGCAGTGTCAAAGTTCTATCAAATCAAATGAAGATATTGAATGTTTGAATCGGTCTTTTATCTTTAATAGATTAGGAGTTAGGACAGACAGAGTATAAACATTTTGAGCATGACTTGTTTTGTTAATGTGCTATTAATATTTTGAAGTGTCACTAAATATACATTTATAAAATATTAGTGATAGCATCATCGTAGTCGACACGTGATTACGATTACAAATCCGCTTGCCCAGCGTGGTGATTATGAGCATTTACCTCCTAATGCGTCTATACGCATAGTTAATAGGAGAGGCCTACTTCCAGCAGTGGACTGATTTAAGCTGCTGATGATGTGTGTGTGAAGTGTGATTACCAAATAAGCCAGATTTTCTGATATGGAGAATATCTCAAAGGACTAAAGGTGAATTCCACGAGAATGTCGGGTACGTGACGTCGTTCTCGCGTACATCTAAGGAAGGAATTCAAGTTTTGGTGTATGTTCATTTAATAACTCGCTGTTTGTATTGATAGAGAATTCTTGCACTTTCCATATATTTTTAAGGTAGCTGTCATAGTTGTCACGTTCCCGACAAAGTTTAGTTTTAAATACATCTCCGTGCTAGTTATAAAATTGTTTTTGTAATGAAGTACCCACTTGACTTGCGGTTTCTATGTACGCAATTGTCTAGTTGTGGATATCTTTAATTGGGTTTGTTTACTGTTTATATTCATAGATTAAGTAATTTGTAATTGCTGTTTATGTTCTTAATAGCTAAATAAATAAATAAAAAATATACAGGGTGTTCCACGAGCCACTGAAAACCTTGAACGGGGTGATTTAGTAGGCTATACTGAACAACTTTTAATATGGGGCCAATCACGGAATCTAAAAAAAAAATATCTTTTTCATACATTTTGACCGATTGATCACGACATTTTATATGAAAAAGGCCATTTTTTTTTGAGATTTCTGGTTTAGCTCCATAGTAAAAGTTATTCAGTTTAACCTACCAAATCACCCCGTTCAAGGTTTTCAGAGGCTCGTGGAACACCCTGTATACTTTCTCATAGAATGCACCTAAATCACTTCTAACTCCAAAAACTAACTCATTAGTAATGACCAACGTACTTGCGAATCGATGGCACCCTCTAAATAGCGGCGACAGTAAATCCTGGAGCATATGTTGGGAAAGGGTAGTTTGCGAACTTGCCTTAAAGCTGTAACAGTTGGACGCAAATATTGGGTTTCGTACCCCTGATTCATACAATATCTCGTATATTTTCATGATGTAGTAGCAGGTTAGTTGTATGTATATTTATGTATGTATGTAAGTAGATTCTGGCTAATGAAATATTGCCCCTACTTTTGGCAAGAAAATCAAAAAATCTAGGGCTGGATGTGTGACAAGCCCAGATTTTTTGAATTTCCCGCCAAAAGTTGGGGCAATATTTCATTAGCCAGACTCTATACAGTGTGTGGCCTACAACCGGGGTGAAAATTTAAACGGTGCATTAATAAGCTGATCAACAATCATTTCCACATATTGTAATTAAAAAAAAAAAATGTTTTTGTAATTTTTTGTTCATGTATTTTTCATTATTATGGGTTCATTTACTTGAATTAAAAGTTATCAATAACTTATCATTTTTGATGCATTGAAAAATGTTCAATTTTTTTTTTAAAACCGTATCAAATTAGTGTAAAAATGCAAACAAAATTATTGTTATGACTTCCTACCTGGTATACTATCAAGATGTCTTGCGACTGACAAGCTACGACATCGTGATGCCAAGATCCAGTACTAAAGGTCCATAGCTTTGAATGACAATATCTCCGAACTTAACCACTTTTAAACACCGGGACCTTTACAGGATTATTGCTGATAGTCTAAGGAGTCACTCATTTCATTTTTCTCCCGTGTTAAAGACCACACACTGTATAAGGTGTTTTCAAATTAGTTACCGATACCCTAGGGTATGCATGTGTTCATGATAACGAACAACTTTCCTTATGGGCCTCATTTCGAAATCTTGAACAAAAATCGCCTTTCCATACAAAGTGGTTCCACCGGGTGATGAACTTTTCATAGAAAGTCATTTTATTTTTTCGAGTTTTCGATACGAGTATGAGTACCATCAGTAAAATTATTACTTATCATGGACACACGCATATCCTAAAGCATCGGTAACTAATTTGAAAACACCATGTAGGTACAGTCAAAGACAAAATAAGGTGTAAGTACACAAAAATGTTCAAAAATATGTCCCTGTACACTCTAATTCTGTGTAATAAGAACGTCGAAACATATTTATGAGCGGATTCTTTCGATACTTATTTATTGCACTTGACTGATATATTTTTATGTATTTGATATAAAACGTATAATTACGTATATTTTAATTTTGACTCGTGTTTTAATTTTTTCACTTATATCCCGCACCACAGCTTCATATTCTGTTTGGCCTGATGGTTGACTGGTACAAAATGCCCTCTGGCATTAAGTCGTATATTTTACGTATGGCGAAAACACAAATCAAATTATTTATTAACTAAATATTTTGATTTGTACTTTTTAATTTTGTCCAGTAGTCACACTACTTAGCACTATATAAATTATAAATATTAGATGTCATATACCAAAGAAAACGACCAAGATCACCTAATGTCCGAGGTGGGGATCGAACCCACGTACTCAGCTTTCGCGGCTGATGCTTGTACCCCACGGCCACTCGGTCTTAGCAACCACCGGTCAAATTTCTCGGGTATATGCAATCCCTAGCCTTATAAGGGATTGTGTCATTTTACGTCAGGTCCAAAAGCTCGGAGGGTCATCTGCACTAAAAAGCGTCGTACGAGTCACGTGCAAAAACGAAATTCGAAACGAGTGGCGATTTAAAACACTCCCTATCGATCGTGCTTAAAACATCGCCACTCGTTTCGAATTTCATGTTATGATAAAAAAAAACAAAAAAAAATCGGATGTTCCATGCAAACCCTGACTCATTAGTAGGCGGAAAAAATAATAATATAATTTTTTCCGGTGAAATAAAAAACCCTTGTATTACTAACAATGATATTTATTCCAGTTAATCCTTGATTACTCCGAAGTGTAGATAATAGTTAGGTAGAGGCGGATTTATAGATTGGATTATAAGGGTTTAGTGGAAAACTATAAAGTTTTAGGTTCGTCACTTTGGGCGGGCTATTGTAAATAATTTATGCAAAGGGTTTATTATTATGACAAAATAACCATTTCTGTGGGAGCCAATTACATTCAGCCATTTTGAAATTTCGAAAACACTTCTGGGCATTTCTCAGAGCGTAAACGGACATCTCATTCATCTGGTCACGTTTTTTTGGAAATGGCTGCATCTTTTGGTACCATTTTCCATCGTCTGATACAGCACCCGTTTCTCTATAAGACAACCAAAACAACCTCAAATCATTCAGCCACTTCCAAAAATACGTGACCAGATGAATGAGATGTCCGTTTACGCTCTGAGAAATGCCTTTCTAAACTTTTTTTTCATTATTTTCAATATTTTTTACGCAACAAAATGCCCAGAGTATGTAGTCTATCTATTTATAATAAAAAACAAATTCACCATATGAAAAAAAAAACCAACTGTAATCGCTTTATTCAATTGTCAGACCCTGATTTGGTGCCAACATGATCAAGATCATATAAAGATTTTACTCAAATCAAAATCGGTTCACGATTCTCGTAGTTATCGAATAATAAATAAATAAATATCTTGGGACATCTTACACAAATCAACCTAGTCCCACGCTAAGCTCAATTAAGGCTTGTGATGTGGGTACCAGTCGATGATATATATAATAGATAGATACTTAAATACATAGACACAAATAATGTTCTCGCCGGGATTCGAACCCGAAACCTCCAGCTTCGTAGGCAGGGTCACTACCAACAAGGCTACAAAAATTAAAAGTTATCAGACAAATTGAGAACCTTCTCCTTTTTTAAGTTGGCAAGAAATAGTTGGTAAAATCTCTGTAGAACGAACTGTTTCGACGTTGGGATATTCGCGAACCGTAGGTATATTCATCTAACGTCCAACCAAACAATATCAGAAATCTAAAATTTCCTCTTTTTCTTGCCTACTCCTATGAAGAAATAATTGGAGTGACTGAGACGGATGTCCGAAATTCACGATTTTCGATTCTTTCGGTAGGCCTTACTATAGCCGTACCATGCCGTGTGGTGACGGCAGTAAGAATACATTTGTCACCGCCCCAACTGCTCCTGCGGGTGTCGTAAGAGTCGACTAAGGGATTGAAGTATCACTGACCATTATTTGATAAAAGATTGATGACGGGCAGCAGCGTCATCATAGTGGACACATTACTGCGATCGCCAATCCGCTTGCTCACGCCCAGCGTGACGATTATGGGCATTTACCTCCTAATGCGTCTATACGGATAGTTAATAGGAGAGGCCTACGTCCAGCAGTGGCCTATCATAGGCTGTTGATGATGATGAGTTGGAACATAAACGATACGTTAGGCTTTACTCGATACGTAATTTTATTTATCGCGCTCGCACTGACATATTGGAGCGAGCGCGATGGCCTGCTTTACTGTATCGAGAAAAACCTAACGTTACCGATACTTGCAAAATCATGGTACGGCTACTGATTTATAGTTTTTGATAATGAATCCTCCTATTTCTAAAGGGCTAAAGCGCATAATGTCACCTCTATGCCGTGGCCACGACATTGGTCTAAGGCGACCGGCTTAGCGGAAAGCCGTACGTGCTCCCTCTCGTACCCATATCGACATCCCGCTCCAACTCATGGATTCGCTCGCCGCTGGTCGCCTTATGCCGCGGCCACGACATTGGTCTAAGGCGACCGGCTTTGCGAAAAACCATACATGCGAGAGGGAGTACCTTTATCGGCATCACGATCCAACTCATCCCGGGCCTTTAGACCAATGTCGTGGGTGGGCCTTTAGACCAATGTCGTGACTGGGCCTTTAGACCAATGTCGTGGCCGGGCCTTTAGACCAATATCGTGACCGGGTCTTTAGACCAATGGCGTGGCTGGGCCTTTAGACCACTATCGTGGCCGGGCCTTTAGACCAATATCGTGACCGGGCCTTTGATAAATTCAAATCCAGTTATACAGTATTTTACATGTTTATTTAATATCCTTGTTAAATTAATACAGATATAATCTTCAGCCATCCGTCTCCTTCTTTTTCAATTCTCAATCTGCCATTTTTCTTCTTTTGTTTTTTAACCAGTACGTTATGACAATCGTTCCTATTTTTTTTAATTATAGAGACTACTTTACACGATGGTAAATTAATATTCACAGACAGAAAATATTATTAAGACTCGTGTACACAATGTTTTCCTACATTAAAACAGAAGTTTGTTATTTTATATTGCGAAATCATCACATTCGGCCATCCGTACGAGT
This sequence comes from Thaumatotibia leucotreta, assembly GCA_025490895.1. Lineage (NCBI taxonomy): Eukaryota > Metazoa > Arthropoda > Insecta > Lepidoptera > Tortricidae > Thaumatotibia > Thaumatotibia leucotreta. Next base: position 72,734 of record JALPQI010002183.1, read on the forward strand.
GCAACTCCTGGTGCATACGTGAACATAAGACTCGTACAGACCGCCTAATATTTTCTTAGACATATATTAGGTGTAGGCACAAAATAACTTAAAGTAAAATTCTACGACAAAAAATTCAGACATGAATCAGATTTAATCAAATATCTGGATTTTTTTTGTAGACTAACATACAACAACAACTTAGTTTTAATAATAAATTATAACAAAATCTATCATCACATTCGGTTGATGATTTTACTTTTCAGTAATCATTTGCTCTAAAGGCAATACCTTTGATATAAGACTGCGATAGTACGCATTTTATACGAGATTACAATGTTTTAAAAGTAGCTGTAGTGAATGAAATCTCTTGATCAGATTAGGGCTTCCAAGCCGAATATTCTGCTGATTTCAGTATTCGAATAATACGGCATGAGGTATTCGAATATTTGGAAGCACTAGATCAGAAGATAGAATTCGAGACGGTTAACCCTTTACTTGGCAGTGTATATAAAATACATATTTATTTACCCACTTTTTGTAATTTTATTAAATACAGAATTTTTTGCTCTACACAACGGCGAGGCGGCTAGAACGCACGATTTTTGTTTTAAATTCTGCCAATAAAAGGGTAATAAGAACAAAATTCAATATGCTGTTACGCTTTTAAACGCCTTCCATCTCGCATCAAAATGTTATATACACGCCAATATGTCTACTAATGAACAACGAAAATAAGCCACCAGCAAGACGGCTAATTTGACAGCATACTCGATGATTACAACATTTACAACACACGGCTACTTTTGTGGTTATTGGCGTTCAAAGGGTTAAAGAGTTTCAAGGTAATTATGGTTTTAGTACTCTCATAAGTTGTATAAAGACACTACACAATAATATATCTCAAGCCTAATAACAAATAATGATGTCATGACCAACTATTTTACATTTTCGGTCACAAAACAGCATTGAATCTCCAGTGAACCACTGTACAATATTTTTGAATCCCGTGAATGAAGCGGAAATTTACAAAATTATCATGGTATCAAGCAACAGTAAAACTAATGGATATTATATTACATTATTCTAATACATAATAATTTACCTACATCAATTAAATAATGTTCAAATAATCGTTTTGAAACAATCCCTATAGGTTGGCTATTAGATAAATGTTTTACTCTGTTGTATAGCGAATGCAAGAATTAACTATAATTTACCACTTTTACATTATAATATTTATATTACTTTTAATTTTTAATTAGTACTTATTATTATGAGGCATGGTAGTTATGCATTGTTACAAATATTATTATTTTGTTTGCCCTTTTTTTTGTCGAACATAAGCATCATTCAAAATTTAATGCTATCACTATCTGTACCACTACTATGATTTAATAAATTCTTAAACTATACACTTCCTATTATCTGCACTCCCTTAACACACGTTATCAACCTATCCTTTGTTGTTCTGTTCTACCTATTATGAATTAATTTTCTCATCTATCGTGAAGCCGGCAGCCGCTTGCTCGTTTGCAGCCGGTGGAATGAATCGCTTTGGCTGTGGTTCTTTTTCAGGCTGAGGCCTTGATGGTGACTGCTAGGGCCGAAGGATCTACAGCTCTGCTGACGCTGTACCCGATTTCTCTTTCTTCACTCACGCTGTAGTGTTCCTTCTCGCAGCTCCGCGGCCACGTTTGGCCTTGGTAGACGACGGTGTGGCCCGGCATGTATCTTTCGTTTTCGGCTTTGTCTCTCTCGCTTAACATTATTCTCGTCGTAGTCCATAATCCCGGAAAATAAACGATAATAATTAATAAGGTGCAATTTAACACATGTCCTCGTAACATCGACAATATTATTCAGTCTCTCATGAAACATCATGGCTCACTCTATTATGAACACTACGTAACCACATTTTTTTTTAAGGAACTAGCTCTTTACAGTTTTGGAACATACATAGCTCCAATCAGACACACTTGGCCTGATATACATAGTTAAGGAGCATACATAGCTCCACTCAGACAGACTTGGCCTGATATAGCTTAAGAGCATACATAGCTCCGTCCAGACACACTTGGTCTGAAAATCTTATGGAACATACATAGCTCCATTCAGACACACTTGGCCTGATATAACTTAAGAGCATACATAGCTCTGTCCAGACACACTTGGCCAGAAAAATCTCATGGAACATAAATAGCACCATTTAAATATTACATGAGCCCCTGTGGACACACAACCCTTAGCTCGTATCATTATATCGCGTTATTTATTTAACAATTGTACACACTTTATAATTAAATGTGCACTAAAATGTATTCATATATGAATTACTAAAAACATAAGTTGCACTTATTAAACTGTCAATTATTATAAAGATAATTATTTAACGTGAGAGACGAAAATGAAACATATCATATTAGGTAGGTACCTAATAAGTTATATTTCTTTTATGATAGACGAAGATGACGCCTGTTCAAATTATTATAATTCTATTTTTCGTGATCTTTCCAATAGTCAAATGTATAATCATGCTTAATTCAGTTATATATTACTCATATATATACCTACTTCAATAGCCATAGGTAATATCATTATTATAATAAACTCTTGTTAGCGTAAAACAACTTAAAGTAAATGTTTATTTGAAGTCAATTTATATCATTTAAGTTGAAAAATAGTCGTTCAAGCTAGAGCACAGTTTCAAAGTATTTTATTTGATAGAGCATTCGTGGGTGGGTATTCAAATGTGAAGTAACGAAAATGAATCGATATAATTTTTAAACCACATGCTAACAGGCGAAATTTTGTACCTTTTGTGTATCATAGTTTACGTGATTTATAAAGTCTAACTTAAACAATATTCAAAGGAGTACCTGCATACAAACATAAATTATGACAGATTTTTCCCGCTACTATAGTTATAGAGTCAACTTAGAACCTTAGGCCAGTGACAGCGAGTGTTAAGTTAGAACATTGTTGACTTATTTTAAAAGACTTTATTGTCAAAATAGAATAACTTGGATTCTACTTTATAATTAATTAGACATTTGAGCGCCAATCTGCGATTCAAATTTGCCATGCCACACGTGCTAAGCGGTAAAATATAGATTAGTTAAGAAAGACATAATGTCGACATTATCCACAAATATGCTGATTGTGATTATTGACATATTTTTTTAATATAATTAACACCAAAGGCTGGAGTGGCACAATTTCAGGAGTACCTAATATGCAGGCTGTGACTGGAACCATCTCTGATTTAATTCTGAGTAGTTAAATAAAATTGTTAGTAAAATTAATCGAATTCCAATTTTGCTTCTTCTAAAAGATCAACGCTAGTATTACTCACGAATTGCCTTAATAAACGACGTACATCTTTTTGTAATTTTTCAAAACAAAATAATGTGTAACGTTAAATATGACATTAAAAACATTTTTACTTCTTATTGTATAATTAGGTAGTGAAAACCATAAAAATATGTGGCGTTTTGATAGACTGCCTCTTCTAATCTATTTGGTTCAGGAAAGATAAAGTTTATTTCTCAAACATTAATTTCATAATGACGAATTATTTGACTATTATCATCTTTTTCAAATATTATTCTAAGATTACCGGACGAAAAATCCTGCTTACCTACACAACACAGGAAGTTTTTAATGCCAACTTGGCATCGGTAAGTCAATACGTATTTTAAAAATAAAGCGTTATAATTATAACCATTAATATAAATAAAAGGGGTAGATATGGTACTAGGCGCACGATTGTGTGCTAGCAAATATAGGTTCAGGGCCAGCAATGAGACAACACCGGCATTGTCATCGTCGTAATTTTGGTATTGCCCAAGAAATATGTCATGTTTTGCCTTTTTTTAATGCTTCAACAACTCCAAATATAGAAACAAAACTCATGGTATAACTTTTTATTCATGTAAGTATTGTTTTAATTATTAAAACAAAAATATTTAGCAATTAAAATACAACTAAAATAAATTTGTAAATGAGTGAGCGAAATAGTTAAATGCGGTACTCATAGGAGAAACACGATTATCCGACACTGATCGACGATTATCCGCAAAAAATAGCAATATGTTTTTCCTAACCCTGAGACATCCTAGTACTTCTGACCCAAGTATTAACTATAAAACCTACTTAAATGTATAATTAAAATTAAATAACTACACCAAAAGAACTCAACATACAGAGGAGAGAGTGTGTGTACCTATTCCAGTAGCGGGACTTTCGTATCAACCGAAAGACCTTGCCTTGCCTTACAGAAAATAGTAATAGGAACGTAGCCTAGGTAAACTAATCGACGAAATTCTGGAAAACTATATCGGCTATTTAGTAAAATGTTCCACTTTGCTGACTAAAAAGAAACATATTCCAATAAAGATTGTGGTCAAACAAATTCAAATAGCAAATACGCAACGGGTTGCTATAAATCGAAGCACTATAGACTCATTTCAAATTGACAAAATTGGGAATCTCCTATTCACACGTGTATTGCACACGCACCAATATTTAACTGTACGCATGGCCTTTTTTTATATTAGACCTTTAACGTGGCCATTGAGCCCGTAGCCGTAGGTAAAGTTCCGTAGCACCATTTGTAACTTAAATTATTATGAATCATATTATTCTTACGGATACATACAAGTATAACACGAAAAACAAAACTCAAATGCTCTATCTAAATAACTCAAAACTGTGGATAAATCAAATAATTGTGAGCGGTATAATGGTTGAGTATCATGTTACTTTTAATTCTAAAAATGTAAAGAAATATTTATAGCCAACTTAAAAAGCCTCTCAGTTTCACAGACGCAACTAGATCAAATTTAAATCTATTTAACTGTCATAGAATAAGTTATTGTATTTCGAATACAGTATTCGACTGAACATCATATGGCATATTATTATTCATCTCTCTCATTATGGTAGTCACATTAAGAAAATAACTACTTATTATTTAATTGACTTATGACCTGACAAAACACATATACAATTTAATAATGTCGAAGATTATTTTGGTTTACTGACCGTACTTACTATTTCTAGTAGTTAAAACTGTTAATTTCACGAATTATCATTTGTAGACATCTACCGCAAAATATTGTCATCCCGCGTACTCGCCCATGTTAATTGTATTGGTTTTATTTCTATTAAGTACTCGTTCTGTACGTATACTGTATAGTAGTGTGTCAGTATCTGCACGTGTATAGGTGCTAGATCACACTTTTGATATGTCAAGAGTCATAACATAATATTTTTTTGTATGATCTAGTCTAGCTTTATTTCCCCAAAATAAATATTAAAGTCTTAATTTATATATTTCTACGATTTTTGAGAATTAGGTAATAAAATTTGCCAATGGTTGAATTTTGTTCGTTTATGTTTCTATGTAACGATGAACGGATTATAATATAATAATATATAAAGTCGTATAACGACATATTACTCTTATGTTATTATTAAATAATTGCAGAGTTGTATATTTTCTCATACAAGAGAAAATAAAATGGCTAGTCTAACTCGTATTCAGAATTCAGAATGTGCTGTGTCCGCGAGCACGGCTACTAAGCGCGCACGGCGCGCAGCCGTTGCTAGGCGACGGAGAAACTAGTACAACAGAACAGATCGGTCGTTCGTTATTACAAACAGAAAGTACTTTTTACACTAAACAAATCGTATATATTTCTTTAGCCATTAAATGCATAGTGATGTATATATCCATCATGTATTCTTGACTCTATTGACAACATATCAGAATTCAAATTTAAATAAATCTTTGTCAAGGTCATGCAATTAAGGATTAATGAAGTGATTATAAAAGTACTGTTGGTACTCTTTAAATTAAATACATCAGTAAAAATGTACCTTTATACTACATATTATTCATGTGCACAACAATTCTAGTACGAATGATATAAATTTTACCTTATTGGCTCGTAGATTATTCCCACTTCCGAGATTTGATAAATTCAAATCCAGTTATACAGTATTTTACATGTTTATTTAATATCCTTGTTAAATTAATACAGATATAATCTTCAGCCATCCGTCTCCTTCTTTTTCAATTCTCAATCTGCCATTTTTCTTCTTTTGTTTTTTAACCAGTACGTTATGACAATCGTTCCTATTTTTTTTAATTATAGAGACTACTTTACACGATGGTAAATTAATATTCACAGACAGAAAATATTATTAAGACTCGTGTACACAATGTTTTCCTACATTAAAACAGAAGTTTGTTATTTTATATTGCGAAATCATCACAGGCCTTTAGACCAATGTCGTGGCCGGACCTTTAGACCAATATCGTGACCGGGTCTTTAGACCAATGTCGTGGCTGGGCCTTTAGACCACTGTCGTGGCCGGGCCTTTAGACCAATATCGTGACCGGGCCTTTAGACCTATGTCGTGCCGGGCCTTTAGACCAATGTCGTGGTTGGACCTTTAGACCAATGTCGTGGCCGGGCCTTTAGACCAATGTCGTGGCCGGACCTTTAGACCAATATCGTGACCGGGTCTTTAGACCAATGTCGTGGCTGGGCCTTTAGACCACTGTCGTGGCCGGGCCTTTAGACCAATATCGTGGCTGGGCCTCTAGAGTTACAAACGCCCTCATTCATAGTTTACCGTCAGGCAGTGTTTATTTCCTACCTACTTAAAACATCTATGCTATGAGTAATAATTAGTATAAACTTTAATGAATAAGTATGAATACTCATTAAAGCTTATCGTATATTTTCCATTACGGCACACTACCGTAAAAACTTAAATTATTATAATACACAGTTGCATAATAAATTAATTAAACTCATTATTCCGAAGCCGGATGCGGATTCAAACTTTGGAATCCCAATCTGATTCAACGTTGCGATGTTTTTTTTGCTCGCTTTGTATCTGTTTGGCATCAACTGAGAAAGCCGATAAAAGTATATTATAAATAAAAGCATTTACATTTAAAATTTGTTGGACGCATGGTGACGGCAGTAAGAATACATTTGTCACCACCCCAACACCCGCCGGGTGTCGTAAAAGTCGACTAAGGGATTGAAGTGTCGCTGACCATTATTTGATAAGAAATTGATGATGGGCAGCAGCATCATCATAGGGGACACATTACTGCGATCGCCAATCAGCTTGCCAAGCGTGGCAATTATGGGCATAATTACCTCCTAATGCCATATGCATAGTTAATAGGAGAGACCTACGTCCAGCAGTGGACTATCATAGGCTGAAGATGGTGATATTTAAAAGTCTCTCTTTGTCAATTAACAAAAAGACGCTAAAACTGTTAATTTGTATTAGATGTAAGAATACAAGGGTCGATCTTAGGTATAGGTTAAGTTAGATAGATTTTATTTAAGTATATAAAGTAAACAGTTTGGAAAATAAAGACCGATAAAAAAGATGCACGCAAATTAAAGTAAACGACAAAGTGAGACCTTTCATCAATGCGATAATGGCATTAGTAATGAACGAAAATTCAATATTGTCATTAAAACGGATTATCTTTGTACCTGTTTTAGTATGAAAGTTATGTTTTACAGCCGTATGCTCTATGATTAACATAGAACTGTCTATAGTGTCTATCATTGGTATGCTAAAAGTGTCAAACATTGGTGCCTTGAACTGCTAATGCCGCGTAATGAAGTACCAAGTTACGAACAAATTAAGTTTACGGCACATTCAAAGTCTTGTTTTATAACTGTTGGCAGTTCATTCACTTGAAAAAGTAATGTATCCTGTCAATCTGATCTGTGTCAAATAATATTATTCTCGATGGTAAATGTCATTATAGTAATACTAAAAAAAAGATTAATCGGATACGAAAGAGACAAAAAATACCTGAAAGCTAGGACTCCACGTCAATTAGATATTCAAAAATTTCGAATCAGTCTCCATCAAAATTCCGGATTGTCACCTTTTTCAGGCAAATCGGTAAACAAAGCCGGTGTGGACCGGTTTCGCCCTGAAATAATTGGACAATTCGTATTAACGTCACATGCAACTATCTGCGGGATATATGGATTGGAAATGCATTCGGTTTTATTTTGGGACATTCCTTATATTTTATATTAAAATCGGTAAGCTCAGTAAGTTTGTTGTCTAAATGATTGTTGTTTGTAAAGGTTCCTTATTTGTTACCAAAAATGTATAGGAACTGGTAACAAAAAAAGGAAAAGTCCATACATACTTCCTGGGACATTTTGGGAAATCAAGGTGGATCATGCTTAGCATCATTTACTCTACTACCGCGTTTCCTTGAGTGTTTAGGCAAGCATTCACTTGTTCATGGGCTGACGAACGAACATTTTGCTATGTGAAATCCTGTTTTCATCTGCCCAAGAGTAAACGAATGCTCGCTGAGGACACTAAATGGAAACGCGGGTTACCAGCCTGCAAATTTTTATCAATATCGAAGAAGTTTTTGAGAATTGCTGAACAATTGAATAAAACAAGCATTTGTTCACAGGTGAACCTCCAATAAGATCGCGATACGCTCGCCTAGTGGTTCTGGTGCCTCCTGAACCACCGAAGATAGTTCAAGGGTCTACACTTCTAGCAGTAGAAGACAGAGAGGTGAATTTGGAATGTGTGTCCATTGGAGGAAAACCGCCTGCTGAGGTAAGTCTGAAGCTACTTAGTAGGGTGCTTCTATTTTTGCAATTTTGTAGGATGTTCGAACCAATAAAAGAGCTCTTTCGAGAGAAATTTTGCATGGGGAACCCTTTCATTTTGTTATTTGATAAGTAAACCATTGTTTTTTTTTCCAATTATTATAAACAAAAATTAGGGATAACCACCGAAGTAATAAAAAAAACGACTAATCATGTTGCCTTTCTTGAACTTCGTACTTCAGTAGCGACCCCTAATTTTTGTTCATAATAATTGAAAAAAAAAACAATGGTTTACTTGTCAAATAACAAAATGAGAGGGTGCCCCATAAAAAAATGCAATCGGGAGAGTAAAGAGCTATCCACTTTATTGGTTCGAACATCCTACAAAATTACAAAAATAAGAAGCATCCTACTACTTAGCTTTCGAAAAAATAAAACATGGAATCAGCACGCCATACTAAATTGCCTTTCAAAAACTGTCCTGAATTTCAGTTGATAAGTTGACACTTATCAACTGAAATTCAGAACTGTCCTGAATTTCAGTTGATAAGTTGACACTTATCAACTGAAATTCAGGACAGTTCCCCCCCCCCTCTTCAATGCATCACGGTGATGAATTTCAATGTACCTATAAAACTAAAGCCGCCATTTAAAAATAGTTGTTTCGAGAAACGGGCCCCAATGGAAGACAAGGGGCCCGTTTCTCGAAAGCTTGTAACTTGTAATACAAGTGGAAGTCTCTTTTTGATACTATTAATAGATAAGGGGCCTATTTCTCGTACATTACAAGCCTTGTATTACAAGTGTGTATCCATGGCAACGCTGTTAAATCAATATTTTTCACAAGTTCTCGTTTGACGCATCTATATAAATTATTACAAGAGTGGGGATACTAGAGATTTTACAAGTGTCATAATTGAAAAATACAACTAAACGTCATGTACTAGTAGGCATTGAACAGTCATTTTGTTTTTCGAAGGTTGTATTATACACTTGTCGCTTGTGACTTGTAACAAAATAATGAAGAGTCTCGTTCGACTGCTAAAATGCGTTTATTTTAAGAATTGATTAATGTTAAAATGAAAATAATGTATTTTTAAGGTCTCAAATGTGTAAGTTTTAAACGCACTTCGTTAAAATTAGTAATATAATTTAATATTATATTATTTTGAGAAAAACAAAAAGTATACTGTTTACTATGAAATTATTATTTTTGGGAAAATCCCAGTATATTTTTAAATATTAGATGTCATATACCAAAGAAAAAATAATGAAATTTTCCAACGCCGGACGCACACAGAAACAGATTGCAAATACCCGAGAAAGAAGAATAGGCATTATTGTATGGACCGTGTCCCATGAATGTATACCTACGGTTGAGATATACCTCGTTTTAAAGCTCTTAATTAGGACATTATTTCATTGTATGGCACCAACACCCAATGGCATGCAGGGTTCATGTTATTTAAAAAAAAGGTGTTATAAGTTTATTATTGTTTTCACGAAGTTTTGGTTCCGCTACTCATCGATAGATTGTGTTGCCAAAAATAGCAATTGAAGAAATGACATGGAGAAATATGACAAGCCGATGAAACAAGGGTGACAAAAGCCTTTTTTTAAATAAAAAAAGCAAACTTGACATAATGACAGATGACGTGAATCAATTATTATATTGTTAAACAAAACTACATATAAATTATAAAAATTATAAATTATATTGACGATCATCATTAGATAATGAATAATGTATCTGAACGACAAGATTATACACATGACAATATTTTTATAATATTTAATGACATGATTTACATCCTTACGGTGAGTACATTTATACATATCTCAGTATATTTAGTATAAATGAATCGGTATAATATTAATTATCACCTGCCTCTCCTATTACTAGTAAATGCCCATAATCGCCACGCGGGGCAAGTGGGTTGACGATCGCAGTAGTGTGTCCACTATGATGATGGTGCTGCCCATCATCATCATCATCATCAGCCTATGATAGTCCACTGCTGAAATTATGCGTATAAACGCATTAGGAGGAAAATACCTATAATCGCCACGCTGGCCAAGCGGATGGGAGTCATCAATCTTCGATAAATAAATGGTCAGTGACACTTCAATCCCTTAGCCGACTCATACGACACCCACGGGAAGAGTTGGGTGGTGACAAAGTATTCTTATTGCCATCAGCGGCATCACACACGCTTAGGGCATTTTATTATAAAAATACTTTTACAGATATCAGTGTAGCCATTTATTTACGTAATATTAGTTATTCAAAATGCTGTCATAATACAGCAGAACAAAATAACGAGCACGATGTACTACATAACTGCTCGATATGATTAAAACATATCACGTGGAATACTTTAGGGCGTCGTGCTCACTGCCAATAGGGTAATTCTAGATAACTAAGTAATCGTTTACATGATTGTAAAATAAGTGTACTAATGCTATCAAATAGGATGGATATCAGAGTAAGTAGCTACATATTCTAGGATTTTGATATGATGGTGATGAAAATGTAGTTGGTTGGTAGGACCTAGGCATCTTACATTTTGACTTTTTTATTATTACGGTGGCAAATAAGCAAAGCATACAAGCCTTCTGATGGCAAGCAGCTGCTGTAGCCAGAGGTAGACGACGACGACAAATGGGACAGAAGATACGACAATTCCTCCATCGCCGACGCAGTGCATCCTCATCATGGAGTTCTGACTGCTTGAATCACCAACTAGACAACACAATTACTCTAGTTCAATTTGGCTGTGGTTTCTGTAAAGTATATTATTTAGTTTAGTAATACTCATTAGAATGTAAAGGAAGGGGTAAAAGCAGTCAAAACTAGTGTTATAATTTTGTTATCATATTGATAGGAAGGTCTTTTAAAAAGTAAAGAACCTCATATGTAAAATAATACACATAGTTGTACTTAGGACCTAATGTTGTCTGCCAGTTTGTCTTTCCAGCTATGAAAAGCTTTGATCAGATTTTTTTGATAGCCTTAAGAAAAAAGGAAGGTATGTGATCCCTCATTTAGTACCTGTGTGTGTATGGTATGCTATTTAGGTTCATGCTTATAAATGCCTTAGGTTTTCTATATGAATAGGATTGTTCTATCGCACCATGCCCGAATAATTATCAATCGAATTATCTAATTAATTATAGGAAATAAGATTGTGAGCTATTATTATGCTACATAAGATAGTTCAGACTTCACATTCCACAATGGTGAGAAGTATCTAATAACGCATCCTGTTAAAATACTTAAAATAAGTAGTAGTAGTTTATAAATAAGTACAAATGTCCAATGCCAGTGAATAGGTTCTAAGGTTTTATTGGCATCGTGGTCTCCTTCGATTCTCATCATCATCGTCAGGCTATCACAAATACATCCCATTAGCATATTGACGCATTAGGAGGTAAATACCCATAATCGCTACGCTGGGAAAGCGGATTGGCGATCGCATTAATGTGTCCACTATGATGACGCTGCTGCCCATCATCAATCTTCTATCAATGAATGGTCCGTGACACTTCAATCCTTTAGTCGGCTCTTACGACACCCACGGAAAGAGTTGGGGTGGTGACAAATTTATTCTTATTGCCGTCATCATATGGCAACCGCAACCACATAGCGAATTCGATTCGATACTAGTACATAAATACTTCTGAAAGGACTAGTTTATTAAGTTTTCTTATCTCAATAATATATAAGTGATTTGTAACCTACCTAAGCCGAGGTGTAAAATAAATAAATAAATATGTTGGGACATCTTACACAAATCGACTTAACGTAACGGAATAATGTCTTATTTATGTCAGGTTCATTATGCATCCCCATGTTCTTGTACTCGAAACTAATACCTACTAAAACATAAACTAGATTATGAATGACTGAAGTCTAATGTTTTTCAAGTGAGTTTATTGTAGATGGCAAGTATCTGTGTAGGTATAAGTATGTATGTGTCATCATCATCATCATCAGCTTATGATAGTCCACTGCTGGACATAGGCCTCTCCTATTAACTATGCGTATAAACGCACTAGGAGACAAATGCCCATAATTGCCACGCTGGGCAAGCGGATTGGCGATCGCAGGAATGTGTCCACTATGATGACGCTGCTGCCCATCATCAATCTTTTATAAAATAAAGGTCAGTGACACTTCAATCCCTTAGTCGACTCTTACGATACACACAGGAGGAGTTAAGGTGGTGACAAATGTATTCTTACTGCCATAACCAGACGGCCAATGTATGTGTATAGGTACTTTATTTGATTTAACACTATAAACCTCCAGCTTCTCAGGCAATATTACTAGGTATTACAGAGTAGAATATTGTTACACATAAATCTAACACCGTTTAATTTATGATATAGTATGAATTTTCAATTTAAGTTACTATACCAAAAACGAAGTAGAAGTACCAATTTACGGTCAATGCATCATCATTTTCTTGAGCGTTGTAGGCACATTTGCCGTAAACCCGAAACCTGTAATTTTAGTAGTCCTAATATGCTAAGCAGTGTTTGGTACTAGATAGGTATGATTTTATGCCATCAATGTCATACATCCGTCCTTTTCCTAGTTCTAAAAATACATATCTATGCATATATTATGTTATAGTACCTATGTGCTGGTCCGTCCGTCTGTCCATACCGAAGCGGTTTCTAATTAATTTTAAAGGACTCGTGAACGAAATATCGTTATTTGAAAATATCTTAATTCTTTTGAAATCTCTTATAAACTTCCCCATTTCCAATAATACAAGAATTTACAGGTAACCTATACATATATTCATAGGTACCTACTTACTTGAACAAAGTTACTAGATTTTGATTGTTTTTATGATGAGTCATTTGAGTAATGTCGCTGTGATTATTATACTACTTATCACGCATCTTCTACAATGACCATAATGACAATGTATTTATGTTTCAATTATTGCAATAGTAAAGGGCATTTACCATTTAAAATGGCGATCAATTTGTATAATTTTATATTACTCAAGTCAAGTATAGTCTAGTATATATGTATAAATCAACCTAGTCTTAAGTTATTATTATTATTATTGTTCGTCTTTACCTTATCTCGGGACCATGGGGTCTCGGACCTTTGGGAGGCATACGTGGGGCCGAAGCCAACAGCGCAGAGGCCTTTTAAGACAAATAATCTAAAAGCAAGGGATACACGTGGCGGATACCATCCCCGAGCGCACAATATGATACGTCCGGAGATGGTCCCCGCCAGGTGCAAAGACTATTGCAGTGCAGCACTGTGACTGCGATGGAAACTAAGGTCTTGGGCTATGGTTGGTATAATGGATGGACTGGATACTGGGTTATGGGAGGAGACTAGCGGACACCTGCCGTGACAATCAGTCTCAAAATTGTAAAAAGGCAGGTGGTGACTCGCCAGCTCATTTAGTGTGCCCTACAAACGGCCGCACGCACAGTGCGACAATAGCGCAACATTTCAGAGCGGCTTTGAGGTTGTCGAGAGGTGAGACTGCGGTAGCCAGATCCCGGTAATCCGTTCAAGGGCCGCCGGCGTTATGACATTTTACACTTCCAACCTGGAGCATAGGTCCCGCTCTTGCGAATCCACTCTGGCCGGCCGGTCAAGGCAAGCACAGAGGCGAGGGCCATATAAAAGGGCCCTCTGGAATAGGGGTCCGCGGTGTCGCCACTCACCGTCAGCTCGCCACAAGCTGCCCCCGATTATTATTATTATTATAAGCCCATTCTGTCCCATTGCTGGGCAAAGGCCTCCCCCCTCTTCTTCTATTCATCCCGGTTCTGTGCTATATCTGGCCACCTGGCCAGTCACTTAAAATTCTTAATTTACTAATATATTATTTACTTTTTACATGCACATCGAAGAGCAAATGCAATTAATCAGTCAACAATGGTGAACTACATTCAAGGCAAGATGAGATAGATATGAAACGGACAGTGGAATACTTCGTCAAGAACTTTAATTATGATGAAGAATAGCTCCTCCAGGAAAGGTGGTAGGTATACATCCTTGGTATTGAAAAATTGGTAAACGGTGTCCGTGCTTAGATTAGCTTTGAATATAAGATTCTATTAAATAGTATGTACTCGTAAGTAATGTAAACAAAAATGTACTATATAATGCATCAATCTGTGTGTTCTATAAATATGCATCAAGGCAACTTGCCTTTTTTAATCTAAATATTTCGTTAAGGTATCTTACGAAAGTATAACCACAGGTAAATGTGAGTACCTAAGAAGTATAGTGTAAAATAGTTTTCATACCTACTGCGTAAAATAGTCAAAATATAAATGAACGTCATAAAGCATTCATACACAAATCTACAGAGTTTCACGGTAAGCTCCATTAAGGCTTGGGTTTTGTGTACTAATTAAAGGAGGATATGTATATTTGGTATATATGTATTAGATACTTAAATACGTAGAAAAGAACCATGACTGAGGAACCAATATTTTTGTAATAAATACTACTTACGCGAAGAGATGCACCCTCCGGGATTCGAACCTCGCTTCGCAAGCAGGGTGACTACTGATTATCGACTAAATTATGGAAGCCGTCATGTAATTAATGTCTACAACAAAAGTATACAAGTGCTATCTTTTACCATTGATAAATAAACGATCGTTTCACATTTAATTTTATTACAAGGGAAACCATTGTCGATTCGCGCATATTTTTAGTTTTATCTTAGAAAATCGTAAGAGAATAGAGATCTCTATATTGTGTACGGGTACAAATAAATAATTTTATTTATCTTCTATTCGTTTCTGTTGTGTTTGCAGGGAAGTCAAGTCCACCTAGAAGAGCTCCGAGGCGTATTGTCTTGTCGTGTCTTCACCCAGAATCTGTTTTGTCATGACGTATGATGTCAAAGTGATTCTCCCGCTAGGAAATTAGTTATTAATTCGTTATTCATTATTCGAGCTTTTGGCGGCAAGTCACTTTCAGGCTAGAGGAAAATGTAATTGAAAAACGTAGTGGTTATGGTAACTATTATATGTATTTATAGAACTGGGGGAAATGTTCAAGAGTAGCTATTAGCTGTAGGTATATTAACAAAGGGGTGAAAATTCAATAAAAGCCAATTTTCCGATAGCGAAGTAACTGTGCTGAATATATGTACATATTTTTTATTTAAAATACTTTTTAATTGGTTAAACAATCAAGTCAGGATCTAATTAGCATTTTGGAGAAATCAAGCGATCTTTTGAAGTTTCTTAAGCATGTCCTGTCCATGGCGAATTTTGTATTTATTTAAATAACGTTTCTGTCAGAAATCGATGAAACTGAAGATGAAAACCACGGGGACTCTCAGAACTTGGTACACGCATTTCGTTTGCGGCTGTCATAGATGTGGATTATGTTATTTACTTACACCAATATTTTACAAGTCGATAGGCCCAAAGTAATAAATAAGGCTTAGATTGTGCGAATGCGTGACGATATTGTGTGTGTGTGTGGTGTGGATAGACGACATATTTCTATAATAGATAGGTACAATATACATCATCATCATCATCATCATCAGCCTATGTTAGTCGACTGCTGGACGTAGGCCTCTCCTATTAACTATGCGTATAGACGCATTAGGAGGTAAATGCCCATAATCGCCACGCTGGGCAAGCGGATTGGCAATCGCAGTAATGTGTCCACTATGATGACGCTGCTGCCCATCATCAATCTTGTAAAATGGTCAGTGACACTTCAATCCCTTAGTCGACTCTTACGACACCCACAGGAGGAGTTGGGGTTGTGACAAATGTATTCTTACTGCCGTCACCACACGGCGGAATAAAGGAATGTCTCCTTTAAGTAAAATTAGCTAGCTTAAGGATTTAAAGTAGTTTTCCTCCAGGGCCTGAGTTTAATTTCTACACTGTATATACTATAGGTACTGAAATAGGAAGATATACTTATATTGAAATAACAAGAAAACAACCATGACCAAGGAACAAATATTCGTCTTCGCCGGGATTCGAGTCTTTAACCTCCAGTTTCGTAGGCATAGTCAATGCTAGCTAGGTTATGGATGCTGACAAGTAGAGTTTCCAGTGTCAATAGCAGACTATCAGCAGTAAAGGAAGTCGCCCGTAGGTGCATGAGCTGACAATATTTAAGTATTTACTCGTAGAAGGTGCGCTATATGACGATCTTACATTAATTTAAGCAACTAATAAGCAATACAGGATTTTTGTCAGAGACTATTTCCGATGGCGGGGTCGTTGGGAAATCCTAGAATTTTGGGAACTTCTAAACGGATTTTTAATCAGTTAAGTTCCTCAAGTATTGAGAAATTGCGTTCATTCTTGAAATCCACGTTTACATAGATGTTTAGTACGTTCATGTACATATCAAGCGTATTCATATAAATATTATATTTTTATCAAGTGAAGGGAAAAGAGGTGGGAGATGAATACCTTACAGACAACTAAAGTCAAATTAACATTCTCTATCTATTAATGGTGATGGTTTCCTGCTGCGTAACATAACCAAAACTCTACGGGCATTCAATGGGGGGCCCACCAAGACTTCTGTCGACTTTTGCTAACGACATAGAGACATAGGGTCGGCAAAACGTATGTGACATCACTGTGCCCACGTTTATAAGCTGCAGTAGCTGTTTACCATCAGGTTACTTGTTTGTCATAGTGTAATATAATATAACAAACGTGGAACTGCTGATGACAACGGAACAATCACAAAATATGATACATTTATGTTAACCTTATTTCATTTCCGTATAATCTTGTAGCCTTTTGGGATCATAATTACAACGGAGCCGGTTTAATTCTTGTGGTTAAAGATTGAAACAGACATTATTGTATAATATATTATAACTAGGTACCTACTACTTTTTCATATTTAAGAGAATCACATATTCCGTTTTCTGTTGTTTTCTTGAATATTTAAGTTATATGTAATAAAATGAATAGGTATTACAGATTATGAATATAATTTAGTGACTCTTCGGCTTCGTATTTGGTTTGTGCCTTTTGAGCTGAATTACCTGAGTAGCGTTAGCTTCATGGTGTCATGTTACCTTTGAACGCCTTACATCTTACACAAGATAGGGCTAAAAAATACACCAAAAGTTCGAACCCAATCGAGCAAATGTACCTAAGCCATACGTAAAAGTGTGAGAATCGCTTTGACAGGTGACATCATGGCACCTAAAGGTGTTCTTAACGTTGCAAGCACCTAGTGACACGTTTAGTTGTTCTTGGTGTTCAAGTGAAGATTATTTCGATACGGTAATTATTTATACAATTAAGTACATTAGTATATAGTAGAAATAGTAAACATTTGAATATTATATTGCATAAGTCAACAATTATGTAACATCTCTTTCTTTCACACGTAGACAGAAACAGACGACTATGGCGGCTCTGACTGGCCGGCCAATATTTAGGTACGTAATTATGTTGTAAGTCGGCTCTGCTTTTAGTAGTGTTAAAGTGTGTAAGAGCATATAATTATATGAATACATTACTATTTATTCTATGTAAATATAAAATCCGTCAATAAGGGACCTTTGAAGTTTCCATCGGATTGTCTATGTTATTATTTGTCTGTCAAGTCTTATCATATTATATTGAAATGGTTTTTGTTTAATAGAGGTAAAACTTAAGCAACTATTTTCCGTACACGTAAATTAAGAAAATTCAGAGTTGTCATTTCTTACCACCACTTTTTTCATACCCAGCAAGTTGTGGCTTAGGTATGTGTATTTTAAGATTATTAAGGACAAGACTATATGTATTAAATGCTACATAAAACGTGACTAAATCATGTGGCAATCTATGAGGAATACGTGTATTCATCATCATCAGACTACATCAGCCTATCGCTGGGCAAAAGTCACTTCTATTACTTATACCTACGCAGGACGTAGTAGGAGGTAAATGCCCATACTTAATCGCCATGCTAGGCCAGCGGGTCGGCGATCTCAGTTGTGTGCCCACTATGATGATGGACACATCATCATCAATAAATCCGTCGTCGTGACACTTTATATAATGTAGTCGACGTTTACGATACGCACAGGAAGAGTTGGGATGGTGAGAAATGTATTCTTACCGCCGTCATGCTGTGGCGAGTATTATGGAATATGTGTATTATCGATATGATTATCGGCGCCCAACACCCGCAAGGTTCCATCCTAGTAGCCTCGGCATCGCTTTTCAGTCTTTGCGTTGTTTCCGTTATACGTATGTAATGCAGGCAGTAAGCCGTCGCCAGACTTCGAAGCACTCTTCGAGAGGTTTCGGAAGGATGGATGTGGCTTTGGTGGCTTTAGACGACCCATAAAAATACTGAGGCAAACAACGGAAGACGTTGGGCGGTCTTGTTCCTAATCATTATTTTAACTAACAATTTCATACGTCAATATATTTTTGTAAATTAGCTTTGTTATACAATGTGTGTAATGTGTACCTAAATAGGGTTATAAGCTTATAAGGTTCGATGAAACAATCACGCTAACAATGTATCTATGACATGTACGAGTATAACAACATTCAGTAGGATTTATGAAATACAAAACTAGGACTCGCTTACACGCTTAAAAACTTATAACTTCGCAGGTAAAAGGAGTATTGGAGGAAGTACATATGTAAGTAATTAAGGTAGAGCAGCAGAATACGGAAGATTCCGAGGTAAGTATCAGGTTCGACGCCAAATACCGGTATATAAGTCACGGCCTGCTTATTATTATTCATGTTCATTGATTATCTGGGAAATAGCAATCAGTAACAGGATAAACGCTTCCAAAATAAGTTGTACTCGTACGCTATTTCATTTCAAGAGTCTGATCAAAAAATGAATGGGTATGAGCATCGCTAGCATCTTCAAGCATCTGGACCAGCCTGCTGAGCTCAATTGATAAAGATCATCGATATTTATCAGGCGTGTGCCGTATATATATTTGTATGTATGTATTTATAAATTGTACCGATTGCCAAACACCAAGGAGTACCTGTTTCCTATATCCTATATAGTAGGGTGGATCGATTTTTTTATTTTTGGAAATTCATAAAATAATCTTTATAGATCGATACTTCGTGGCTAGAGAAATAAAAAATATTATGATCATTTTTGGATTTACTTTTTTTTTGTACTTCGTTTATAGGCCCAAAAATTGACTCTATTTTTAAGGTTTTTTTTAAGAAAAGTCAGTAGTTCGTGGATATTTTCGGGTTTATTTTTATGTAGAAACAAAATAACATTATTTGTCATAAATGTAGAATTTGCACAATTTAATTATATGAAAATTATAACCAGTATCGGCGAAAACTGTTTTTCAACTTTGAGGCTCTTGGGGCAGTACTTACCAAATGAATATCGGAAAAAGGTATATTGTTACAGAATGTTACTTTTTACGACTATCATTCTATTGGCCCACGGTTCCAAAAATCCGAAAAAAAAAATTTTTTTCATACTTCAATGTATTCATGGACAAAAATTTTTTTTCATTATTTTCTGAAACGCGGCCCTATAGGAATAACCTGTCTAAAAAGTAACTTTTTCAACAATATATCTTTTTACGATAATCATTCGGGAAGTACTGCCCCAAGAGCCTCAAAGTTGAAAATTATTTTTTGGAGGTACAGCGAACAATTATCATATAATTAAATCACACAAACCTTAAATTTATGAAAAACAATCTTATTTTGTTTATCCATAAAATTAAAACAGAAAATATCCTTGCTCATCCGAGTTTTCTTAAAAAAACCTTAAAAATAAGGCCGATCTTCGGGCTTCTATAAGGGGTCCATAATGATAAAATATCCAAAAATGGTCATAATATTTTTTGTTTTTCTAGCCGCATAGTATCGATTCGTAAAGATTATTTTATGATTACCCGAAAATAAAAAAATCGGTCCACCCTACTATATAGGTATATAGGATATAGGAAACAGTAATATTGATAATGAATTATTAAGTAGGTACTTAATAATTCATTATCAATATTACTTTATTCTTTGATTATCATAACATAACTTAGGTACAAGTAAACCGCTAATGCTATAGTAGGTATCCGCATGAAAAAATTATCTGCTAAGTTAACCGTATATTGAATGATAACTTAATGGTCACTGGTGCAAGTGTTGGAAACTTTTAGTTGAGAAGTACTAGTAATGGACACTTCAAACGTAGTCCTAAGAATATATAGGATACCTACGGTTCTAAAGTTTATGTCGGGAAACAATGCATAACTCTTACTTTAAATAAAAAGGAATATTCATAATAATGTACACGGTTCCACATGTACGGAATCACTTATAGTCAAAGACACTATTGGAATCCAATAGGGTCCTTGACCATTACGAGGGTTGCGTAGTGAAACCCGATAAGTCGAACAAACCGATTTTTTAAATACGAACTATATACACCAGCGTCAAGTTGTTAATTAAATTGGTAATATCTGAGCGTTTCAACCGCCTAATTTTGGTGGCATCATTTTTGCCGAAGTTTCTAAACGTCTCAATGTTATACTTCGTCATTTCATTTAGTATAAGGTACCGTTCCTCCTTCAAATGACATGATAAGTAGCACATTGTAACCAATAGAAACTTCGGCAAGAATGTTGCCACCAAAATTAAGCGGTTGAAACGCTCGGATATTCACCCACCTACCTATACTATGTATAGTTGGTATATGAATGCAAATTAAGAAAATTAAATGATTGACTAAATAGATTCATAAGTCTGGAGGCTAGCATATCTTGTGTTTAACAGTAGCACGCTGCTTTTTCGCGGCTACCAGTCTCTTGTTAATCAGTATAATCGAAAAGAGATGGCTAGCTGCGTGTTGCTTTCATACACAAGATGTGCTAAGGCCACTGTGTCTCATGGCGGAGATCACTGGGGGGCTAGAATATCTTGTATTTGACATCAACTTACAGATACACATCTCCTTTTAATCTATGCAATCGAAAAGAATCTGGTAGTTGAAAGAAAGAAAGAAAGAAAGAAAGAAAAAACATTTATTTATGACACATAATAGGTATACACAGTAAACACAAAATAAAAATTAATATAAAAAATAAGTTATTGTGCCACAAAATGGACTCCAATTCAGCTTATTGCTGGGCTGTAATGTAATCACAGCCCAGCGCTGGTCTTCCATTGGAGCCATTAGTGAGGTCACGGTTGGTAACATAATATGCCTAAAAACTGGCACGTTGGCAACCTTAAATTATAACGTAACAAAACATTAAATTATGAACGCGTCTCCCACCCACTGACACTTGACATTGACAGCCAGCGCTCCACATCTCTAGGATGGTCTATGGATGGTCGGCTTGGCTCATGGGATTCGGGGTTCACAAGAGAGAGAAGTTCTTATCTATCTATTATCATTATAAACAGAAAATAAAAGGATGGACAATATTACTAAAGTATCGCCTGATTCAATTGATTACAAAATAAAAATTACTGAGAACTGGGTGCAAAAAGTTATTGGCAAGATGGCAATTAAATAAATATTGAGTAGTACTATAAATATGATTGATATTCATACAATATCTGGC
Source organism: Thaumatotibia leucotreta (assembly GCA_025490895.1). Lineage (NCBI taxonomy): Eukaryota > Metazoa > Arthropoda > Insecta > Lepidoptera > Tortricidae > Thaumatotibia > Thaumatotibia leucotreta. The sequence continues at coordinate 94,908 of JALPQI010002183.1, forward strand.
AGCACAATACTTATACATGGAGCATAAAACGAAGGTAAATACATAACATAATATCTGTACAATACTCGTATTGCTTATTTTAATCCATTGAGAGGCAATTGGTTTACGATATAAATTCCAAACTGTTTTCTAGATACAGCTAGTATCATGCTTCAAGGGCTCCTGCCCTTGTTGGTGTTCAAGCATAAACATCTTAAGTTTTGTTCTAAAGCATTTTATGTTTTGCAGGCTCTTGATAGGCGGGGGAATAGTATTCCAACACTTCGACGCTGCATAGCGGAAGCTACCTCGGAAGGCTGCCGATGCATGCCTGGGTGTCAACAAGTGGACAGTGTGGTTTCGTCTTCCGTGTGACCTGGCGCATGACAATTTATCAAACAGATATGGTGGCGCCTTGTGTTTTATTACACCAAAAACGAGACAGGCCAGATGCAGCTTACAACGGTGGCGCATTTTCAAGAGCTTATGTTTATTTAAAAATGGAGTGACATGGGCCCTCAACGGAATGGAGAAGCAGAAGCGTGCACAAGCATTTTGAACTCGTTGAATTAGTTTCTTTGTCTTTGCCAATAGTCGTGGGCCAAACACAACATCTGCATAGTTTAGCCTGGAAATAATGAGTGATTCCACTAAATGAATACGCAAGTCTGTACTAATAAATGGTCTAATTTTATACAATAACTTAAGTTTATAGAAACAGCTACTAACCGAATTAGCAATATGCTTCTCATAGTGAAGATCACTATCCAGTAAGAGACCTAAGTTTCGTGCCTCATATACCCGGTCTATTGGTTGATCATGCAACATTATATTCAGTGAAGGTTTAAGATCAGCCAACCTCTGCTTAGTACCAAAAGCAATGTATTTTGTTTTGTCAGGGTTAAGAACCAGGCAGTTGTTTTCAGCCCAGGCAGTTATACGTGAAAGATCCTGGTTAAGTTTTGCTATTGCATTATCAACTTCCGATGGTTTGCAGGAGATGTATACTTGTATATCATCCGCATAGATATGATATTTGCAATGTGTGATCTGGGACTTGATATCAGCGGTATATAATATAAATAGAATTGGGCCGATCACCGACCCCTGGGGAACGCCTCTGTGGAGACGAGCTTTATCTGAATTACATGAAGAACCATCACTATAACTGAGTTTCACATACTGATATCGGTAACTCAGATAGCTGTCAAACCACTTCAGTGCATTACTATCAAAACCATAATAACTTAACTTTGATAATAATAAGTCAATGCTAAGACAATCGAATGCCCTCGAAAAATCCAGAAGTACCAAGAAAGTGCACATTCCCTGATCTTGAGCATTCAAAATATTATCTGTGACATCAAGTAAAGCAGTCACTGTACCTCGTCCCTTCCTAAAACCTGACTGGGTATCTGGAAGTATATTGTTATTTTCAAGGTAAGCATTTAATTGTGAACACACAGCCTTTTCCAAGATTTTTGACAGACATGGTAATATGCTAATAGCTCGTAGATCTTTCAACTCTGTAGGATTTGTGATTTTTGGCAGTGGCTGTACTATTGCTAACTTCCATTGGTCAGGGAAGGTAGATGTAACAATAGACTGATTCACTATGTCTTTAATAACTTCTATAGAATATGGAAACGTAGACATTAACATTGTCATATTTATTCCATCCCAGCCTTCAGCATTTGATTTAAGTGTTCTAACAATTTTTATTAAATGGTCTAAGCTAACTGGCTGTAGATGAAATATGCCATTACAGTATCTATTAAATTCATAAAAAGTTAAACATGAGATTGTTATATCTGAGTTGCCTGATACATTTAAAAAATGATTATTTATAATTGTTGGATCATTAAAAGAGGATGGTAATTCAGTGCCCTTTCTAGGTGTCAAGGTACTTTTAAGATTTTTCCATAAAGATTTTGGGTCATGAATTTTGTTATTTATATTATACTTGAAATAGCATGCTTTTTCTGAGAACAATGCTTTGGTAACTACAGACTTCAGGTCTTTGTAATACCTCTTTTTAATTTCACAGTGGCTTCTGTGGTAGTCTGCTGCTGCTTTGTCACGCAGTCGCATCATTGACTTGATAGTGTCAGTTATCCAGGGGTAAGAGCGATCTCTAACTTTAACTGACTTAACAGGTGCGTGCAAATCAAATAGACTTATTATAACTGAGTTGAATGCTGACACCATATCATTAACGTCTTCTAACCGTGATATTAAGTCCCACCTCACGCTTTGCAAGTCTGAGTTAAAGCTTTGCATACAAATATCTTTTATAGGTCTGAAAGTTACTTGAATTGGCTTTACCTTTGCAATTTTGATAGTAAATTCACACACTATAAAACAGTGCCCATAGAGTGAACCCACATGATCGACACTTATTTGCTTTGCTCGCAAGTCTGTACATACTATATCTATCAAGGTTTGGCTTGTATCAGTAAAATGAGTTGGTTGTGATATTAATTGGGCTAATTTAAAGGAAGTTAAGAAGGTATTTAATTTTGTTACTTTTATGTCATTGCCTAATAAATTAATGTTAAAGTCGCCTAGTATAATCATATGGTCGAAATCAGGAATCGAACTAACTGTATCCGAAATTGCATCGAAAAACAAATCAGTGTCCATCCAAGGTGGCCTATATGCAGTTCCAATCACAAGCTTTTTTCCGTTGAGGGTCAAGGTCAGCCACATTTGTTCGACGCAACCGTGTATCGGGTCTACAGGGTGAGACCAAGTACGAACATTTACGCCACGCTTAATGTAAAAGCCCACTCCCCCCCCGCGCGATCGTGTACCTTGTGGTCGAGGTGTATGGCGCAACCTGTACCCGGGGACTACTGGCGCCCTCTCGTCCTGTCCAGGACGCAACCACGTCTCGTTGACAGCCAGGACGTCGACATCCCACCGAACAACTGCCGCAATGAAGTCGTCATGGTTCGTGCCTAAGGAACCCGCGTTGTACAGACTTATCTTAAGTGATTTATAATATTATAAAATAAAAAATAAAAATAAAATATATGTTTAACCAAGCTGATGTTTTAAAAGCTGACTTGTATATGTATGTGGATTTAAAATTCAATTTGAGTGAATGTAATATAAACAGATTAGATTCACATTTGTAAACCAATATAATACGACTTAGATTTTGTTTATTGCCCCCCAATGAAGTGAGAAAAAGAAACGTTGTGCTAACAGTTACCAAATCATTACAAAAACTAACACTAACAACAATATTACAGTGCCTTAAAACTAACATTAATACTAGGACATAACTTTTACTCAGCGACCGACGGCATCGGGAAAAACCTTGTCGAGGTCGGACTCCGCCCGAATGCGGTGTGCAGGAGAGTCTTTGTCGCGACGTACATAGACGCGCCCGTCCCTCGTCCAGTGATAGCGCCATTCGGACCGCTTACACTGCTGCCGAGCTAGGTAAAAGAGCGACCGATTCTGTCTAGTGAGCCGCTCGTTCACGTAGAACCTGGTCGGGCCGCCCTGCAGGCCGAAGTCCCTCGTGTCCGCCCCGCGCCGCACGCGCGCCGCCCGCAGCAGGTCCGCGCGCGGCTCGCGCCTCGCCAGGCGCACAACGAGCGGCCGCGGGCGCCCGGCGGCACCCTCCGCGTCACCCGCCGGGCTCCGCGCCGTCGCCGCGACCTGCTGGCGGCGCGCGCCCACCCGCTCCGCGAACACTATGTCGCGCGTGTCTAACTCGATGCCGAGCTTCGTGGCGACTAGGCATACCAAATGCGACGCAGACTCGGCCGGTTGCTCCGGGATTCCGGTGATCTCCACGTCGTTGAGGAGGAGGTCCTGCTCGCGGTCGGAGAGTTGCATTTTTAAATCGGCGACGGTCGCCGCCAACTCGTTGTCGGCGGACGCCACGGGCCGCTCCTCCATCTTCTCCTCGAGCCGCTTGACTCTCTCCTCGACGACGTCCAGGCGGCCAGAAAAACTCCCGATCAGATTGTTCAGCCCCGCCACCTCGCGGCGCAAACCTACGACCTCGTCACGCACGGAAGCGAAGTCGACGCGAAGCAAACGCAACTGTTCGGCGATGTCGAGCGGCGCGTCGTCCTCGCAGGCCCCGCTGGGCTTCACCGGCGTGTCGGTGTTGTCGTGCCTAGGGGCCGCCGCCTTACACACGGGACATACCCAGTTAGGGCTGACACGGGCATTGACCCCCAAACCTACACACGTCTTGTGGTAAACGAGGTTGCAGTTACACTTAGCGACACCTGTCGACCCTAGCGGTTTACCGCAAGCCGCTGCACAGCTAACCATTGTTCTCACAATCTATCGACACAAAATAATTTATAAGATCACCGAGAGATGGCGCAAAAGTAAATATCAATCTGGGCGAAGTTAAAGTAATTGTAGTAAGTAAGAACAACTGTGTTAATATTACGAAATTAATTGTCCGATTGTGTTTATATTGTTATTGTTAATTATATTGTTTTTGTAAATATTTAGATTTTTGTTTATTTTTTTGTCACTCCTACCCACCAAACAAAAAAGTCACACAGTGATAAAGGTTCAATAAACCCTATCAAACGGCACTATCAAAGCGCGTAACGGGCTGCGCACACTCGCACAACTTCAGAGCGCAACAATAAATACACCAAACTTAGGTTACGGTAAACTATTAAACTAATCGGGATAGTGATAAAGAAAACTGCACGAGCCAGTCAGTGTATGCTACCGTCCGTGACGTCACTCGTCACGTCGTGAGTTGCAAGTTGCTGTTAAGCACAAGATGTGCTAGGGCCACTGATTCACCTCATTGGAGTAGGTGGAGTTATGAGAATATTTTAATATTTTGTATGGGATACTCCAAAGCTTATACTATGAAAAATACTATTGTAATTGTAATAAAATAAAATTGTTAAAAAGGTCCTAATTGTTTCATTTACTATAACTATAAAACATTAAGGTTGTTCGATTGCCATATATATTAGAGAATATTCGCATATTTTTATAATGTGGTAATACGTTACGGCTTGCTAAACCACAAGCAATTCTTTACGCTTAGCACATGTTCGGAGCGACAGTATGTCGCTGCGAGATAGATTTCCCGTCTTTTACTTACTATTATTAATAAAAGGGACGGATAGTATATCTCGCAGCGACATATTGTCGCACCAATCATGTGCTAACCGTACTTATATGGAAATCAAACCACTTTAATGCGGGAATTACACTGAGCCGTGCACCTAAAGCAAAGTATGTTGCTTAGTAACGACGCATGATGTATTAGACGAACAACGACGAAGTGTAATTGTCACTTAATGCGAAAAGTTTGATTTATTATAAATCCATTATTCATCGATAAATGAAGGGGTTATTTTATAGTGTTAAATATTTGACATAAACCAATAAAAATACAAATCTAGGTACAGCATGCTTATAAAACCGTAAGAGTACATAGTTCCAAAATCTATGCCTCTCTTTTCGTTGTAAGCTTTATCACGTTGTGGTGCTGCGGGGGCATATACATACAGGATAGAAATACATAGTAATTGAGACTGATAGATATTTTAGAGTAACGTAGGCATCAGGCTAGCATAATATCTTATGCGCAACACCAACACGCGCTCTTCTCACGGACTACTAGTCCCTTATTGATTGTATTGATAAAAAAGAGACGGGTAGCCCTATGAAGGCCGCGAGCTACTGTCAATCACCAGTTGTACTAGGACCGCATACACAGTTTTAAAACCATAGACATAAGCGTTATGCGAAGCATTTGACGATTCTAGTTCACCTACTCGCCGCCAATTTGATTATTCTATTGGTCGCTAGATGTCTTTAGTAAAATAAAAATTAATATTTAAGCTATTTATTGCTATGATTATCGGGCATTTCAATTCTAATTTCGACCATTTTAATATACATACGTACGTGTAGCATTTAGACATCATTATTACTACTTGTATTGATTTTGCATTCTTTCGTGTAAATCACGATGTCATTATTAACTCAAAAAAATATTTAAGAATACAATTTGAGCTATTTCACAAAAACAAAACAATATATTATTAAAGGTTAGCGTAATTTATTAACGAATTCACCTTATCATATAAAAATACGGACACCCTAGGGCTTGTAAACATTCTAAGAGTGACTGACGAAACTGACGTTGATTTTACACTTGTGATTAATATTCTTAAGAAACGCTATTCATAACTACTTGTATTTTATACACTACATACATTCCCCTGACACATGCCAGACACAAGTCGGCCATTTTATTGAAGAATAGTAGATGACATATATTGTCACTTAAATTTTAAAAGGACGTATTTTCTTCTTATGAAGATTATGATGCACATGAGTGACAATGACATTAACATAACATTTATAATGGCCATTGCGTTTCCACTTTGCTTAGTAAATAAACCTCTTTTTTACTCTATGATTACTACAAGTGCTACCTCCATGTAGCACTTGTAGAATCATTTGTTAGAGAAACAGAATTAAAACACACTTGTGAAATTGAGTTTTATATGTAAACTTGTAGACTTGTGAACTTGTAATGTACGAGAAATAGGCCCAAGGACTTCCACTTGTATTGCAAGTTACAAGATTTCGAGAAATAGGCCATAGCGCTGGGCTGTAATTACAGGCCCCAGCTTTATGCTGAATTGGGGACCGTTTTGTGACAAACGTTGTTTCTTGTCCTTTTAAATGTTTATGTTGTTAAGTCATGTGTTGTCACAAATAAATATTTTTTTTTCTTTCAAAGTTTTGATCGGCTATAATGGCTAAACCTATTCTATAAACATTTGTCAAAGATATTGCGCCGAAATATGCGCGGTATTAAGAAAAGCGCTATGTCCTGCCCATCTTGGCACAATTGAACAATTGTTTTTGGGGGCATTTTTGAGCTGGCGTTAGACGTCCATGTTATATATGGTCGCAGATATAAACAAACACAACTCCGGCCGGAATGTTAGTTTATAAAATATAATTTATACACATATAATTTATAAAATTGTATATTATGGTCACAGTAGGTACTTAGCTATCACATCATCGCATCATATCATCAGACTATGATAGTCCACTGCAGGACGTAGGCCTCTCCTATGAACTATGCGTATAGTCGCATTAGGAGGTAAATGCCCATAATCGCCACGCTGGGCAATCGGATTGGCGATCGCAGTAACGTGTCCACTATGATGACGCTGCGGCTCATCATCAATCTTTTATCAAATAATGGTCAGTGACACTTTAGTCCCTTAAACGACTCTTACGACACCCGCAGGAGGAGTTGGGGTGGTGACAAATCTATTCTTACTGCCGTCACCACACGGCCAGCTTAGCTATCATCATCAGCCTATCTCAGTCCACTATTGGACGTAGGCCTCTCCTATTAACGCATTAGGAGAGGAAGTGCCCATAATCGCTACGCTGGGCAAGCGAATTGGCGATCACAGTAATGTATCCACTATGATGACAATCTTCAATCATCAATCTTCTACACCGTATTTTTATTGATTTCCGTTAAATTAAAGGGAAGCTTATTTAGGTCAAAAATGATCTATTTCTCTAAGAAACTAGTGTCTTCTCTGTTACTGTTATTGAGTTATTAACAAAATAAGTTTAATGACTGAACATGCGTATTGCAACCTTTATTACATCCTAATGTTACTTATTTTGACATGTGCCGTCAGCAGCCGTCAGTCGCCCGAGATCTTATTTTTTAATTTTCACACTTACCATTACAATTAATATGTATGAAAAAGAAACAAAATTTTTTTTTTCGAAATTAACAAAAGCCGATATACCAGGCAACTTCTATTAATGTTCCAAGTAACCTGTCCAATTTAACGGAAATCAATAAAAACACGGTGTACACAAACGGTCAGTGAGACTTCAATTAGAGTCATTAAAATTGACATTTTGTTTGCTGACGTGACTTAAAAATCTAATTTTGTTTTACCACCCGTGATCCAAGTAAATATAGAGCCAAAACAGGTTTCTCTTGCCGTTAAAAATTAAATTTTGTTTAGACTTATTCAAGGTTATAATTTTCGATAGCATATTTTTGACGATCACATACAAAGGGTTAAAATTAGACATGAATTCAAAAGAAGTGTTTTCGATGTAGTTATAATCTAAATCATTTAACTGTAGCTCCAAATTAACTCTTTAACTTGTGTAAAATATTTCATACAGGTGTAGTGAGAAATTACTTGCCTTCGGAAACGTTCGTAAACACATGCTGTTTCAGGCAGTGTCACCGAGTCTGACTGAAGTAGCATGACAACTATTACTGTCAGTTTCAGTGAGATAGACTGAAACAGCATGACGTTGACGAACGTTTCCGAAGGCAAGTCATTTCTCACTACATCTGTACTTTACATATTCAACTTTGGGGCCAGAAGTTATTCCTTTAAACTATTTATAGTTGGGTTATATTGTAACAGAAAGAGATTCACGTAATTGTTTCACTTTAAACTACATTTTACGTTTAAACGAATATACACTAACATGACCTTTGATCCCATTTATTTTTAGTACAACCTTCGCATTTTGTTCACCTCAAATTATAACATCATTAAGATCATATTCCTTAACGGGTGCTATTTTTAGATATGTGACATTTTCATCATCTTTGACATTTTCGTCTTCCGTGACATGTACTCTTTTGACGGTAGCTCTGTTGGTCTGTCGGTTTCGGGTTCGAATCCCGATAAGGCATCTTTTTGTGTATTTCGTGACAAAAATATTAGTTCATCAGTCATGGTTCTTTTCTTATAGTATGTATTTACTTTACTATGTTATAACAGGCTTATTATCCACAGCACAAGTCTTAATTAAGGTTACTGTGGAATTAGACAGATTGGTTGTGTGGTGACAGTAAGACTACATTTGTCACGACTCCAACTCTTCCCACGGGTGACGTAAGAGTCAACTAAGAGATTGAATAGTGTCACGGACCATTCTTTGATAGAAGAGTGATGATGGGCAGAAGCGTCATCATAGTGGACGCATTACTGCGATCGCCAGCGTGGCTATATGGGCATTTACCTCCTAATGCATCTATACTCATAGTTAATAGGAGAGGCCTACGTCCAGCAGTGGACGGAGATAGGCTGATAATGTGATGTGTGGAAATAGATCGATTTGAATTAGAATGTCCAATGATGTTTATTGATTTTATTTATTTATGGCACCTATCTGATATGCCGTCTTGTTCGTTTAAAATTATGAGCTTTTTCACTTTTAAGATTAAATAAAAGCTTAATTGCAGTCAGGTTTGTAACGAAAATTAAGCGCTAAATTTCAATGAAAACTCAGTTCGGTTTTAAACTATTAAGCGATATTATAATGTAAATCCGGCCAAGAGCATGTCGAGCCATGCTCAGTGTAGGGTTCCGTAGTTATTCAAAAACGGCTGGGCCGATTATGTTCTAAAAAGTTTTATTTTAAAGTATTCTGTAAGCTATTCATATATCACATAGATCAAAAGTTAGAGGGGGGACACAATTTTTTTTTTTAGCGGTTAATGATTTTTTGGGACCCTTATTCTTTTTCAAAAACCTATTCAACGATACCCCACATTATAGGTTTACTGCGAAATAACAAACTCATCCCCACTTTACTAATCGGGGAGGTAACCCGAAAAAAATTTTTTTCTACAATTTTTTCTACCACTTTGTCGCCTTAAATTGATGTGTATACTTGTACTAAATTACACACTTCTAGAACTAACGGCCAAGGAGCTATGCTGCGGATAGACGGACAGACGGACAGACGAACATGGCAAAACTATAAGGGTTCCGTTTTTGCCATTTTGGCTACGGAATCCTAAAAATGGGTGAAATTGAAAATTACTTTTTTCCTAATCATCGTGTTCTTAATGAGAAATATATTTAATCACGTGACATTCTTTTTCTCAGATAACTTGGGTGGACCACGACGGGGGTGTGGTGGGGCAAGGCGTCACTTACACCACGGAGCAGATGTCAGATGGGAGCAGGCATATAGCCAGGTAACTAACATTAACTTCTAATTTGATTAGTACATTTACAGTAAATAAAAATAAAAACTAAGCTTAAAAGCTAGGTACACATGTAGTGCGAAATCCTTTCTTTTCGGCTTTTCACGGAAACGCCCGAATTAATCTCCCTGTCTCAATTGGATCACACCAAGCTAGTTACAAAGCCCACCACGTCCCACGCCTGAATTTAATCTACCAGAACGTCAGAGGACTCAAGACCAAGCTCCAGCACTGGCAGCAGTCTCTTCTCTCTCAAGTTGCAGATCTCATTGCAGTTACTGAGACCTTCCTAGACAATTCCGTCGATGATGCTGAAGTAGCTCCAGATGGGTGGACCGTTCTTCGTCGTGATCGTCCCAATCGACGCGGAGATGGAGTCTTACTCGTGGCCCGACCCGGAATTACCTTACAGAGACATCATGAGCTAGAAACTGCCGCCGGTGAAGATCTATGGTGCTCCTTCTTACTTAATAATGTAACATTTTTCATTGCTGTAATTTATATGCCTCCGCAATCCTGCGACTCAATGTATATGGATCTATTTCAAACCATTGAATCTAAAATTGATAGCCTCTCAGAACCGTTTATTTTACTAGGAGATCTAAATTTAAATAGTGCTTCTCTAAACATATGTACGTACTACAATTACTTTTTAAATTTTACCGACTTAATAGACAAAAATATTATTCAAAACTCTTTCTGAAACAGACTTGACGTAGTATTGGTACAACAAATTTGCTCAGCAAGTGTTATTAAAATGACGGGTGAGGGTCTAGTGCCTCACGCCGATCCCTATCACCCACCCTTGAAATTTTAATCGAGTATGATTTATCCCGGTTTAAGCATAAGTCCTTTCTTTCCCCCAGTAATCTGGACAGTTCAAAGGACTGGAACTTTGCTAAAGCTGATTACAATCTACTCTACCATAGGCTCCAAGACAATAACTGGTATCTTGTTTATCAATCCGCTGACGTCGATACTGCTACGGACGCTTTCTACCATTCTTTGTATTCCATATTCAATGAATGCATTCCTAAAAAATTAAGATCACATAAAAAATGTAGACGCTACCCAGTCTGGTATACAACCGAGATCATTACTCTAATATCCCAAAAAGCCAAACTTCATCGGCAATGGAAATCTACAAATGATGTCTATACTTATAATTCATTTAGTGAGTTAAGAACGCAAGTAAAAATGCGCATAAGCCATGCATACAACGCCCATATTAGATCCATCGAAACAAATATCTTAGCTAACCCTCTCAGTTTTTGGAATCATATCAGTAGTTTGAAGTCAAAGGGAGGTTTCGAATCTACCATTTCTTATAACGGCAAAGAACACAAAGGTGCAGATGCCGCCACAGCTTTTGCTGAATTTTTTTCTAGTGTATTTTTACCCAATACTCCACTTCTTGACACTGACTTGGCCATGCGAAATGACTTATTTGTATCGGCTAGTCGAATCCACATAAATGATATATCTTTAGAAGACATAAACACTGCAATTGACAAACTGAGGCCTAGAAGTGCAGTTGGCCCTGACAATGTCCCCTCATTTATTATTAAAGCTGCCAAAGAATTTATACTTTATCCCATCTACCACATTTTTAAACTCATTATCTCTACAAGTAAATATCCCACTATTTGGAAAACTTCACGTGTTAAGCCCATACCAAAAACTAAAAACTTATCTAAAGCTGAAAACTACCGTCCCATTGCCATTCTGTCCTGTTTATCTAAAGTTTTTGAATCCATTTTACACAATAAAATCTCCATCCAAATTGCTCCCTACCTTTCTGACTGTCAACATGGTTTTCGCGCCAAAAGATCAGTTAATAGTAATCTACTGTTAGTAACAGACACTATTTCACGATATTTAGACCAAGGCTCCCAAGTTGACATAATATATTTTGACTTTCAAAAGGCATTCGACCGTGTCGATAATGACACTCTTCTAGAAAAACTTGCTACGTTTGGTTTTACTCCGAAACTCCTCCGTCTAATTGCCGACTACTTCAAAGATCGACAACAGTTTGTGCGACACGGTTGTTTTGATTCTTCTCCATACCATACCCGGTCTGGCGTTAGCCAAGGCTCCATACTCGGTCCTTTGTTTTTCATACTAATGATTAACGACATTGAAAATGTGCTCCAAAACTCTAGTTGCTTACTCTACGCGGATGACCTTAAGCTTATACGCTGCATAAACAACCACAATGACTGCAACCTACTACAACAAGATATAGACGCTCTTCTCCACTGGAGTATAAATAACAAATTACTTTTCAACCCCTCTAAATGCTGCGTAATGTCTTTCAGTCGATCTGCTACACCACATCACCATATCTATTTATTAGACTACAATCAAATTACCCGTGTTAACTCAGTTAAAGATCTTGGTGTTATCTTTGATCCGAAACTCACTTTCAATCAACATATCACATCTCTTGCATCCGACTGCTATAAAAGATTAGGTTTCATCACTCGCAACGCAAGTAACTTTACGAACCCTAAAACTCTGCAGTTATTATATACCGCACTAGTTAGGAGCAAAATCGAATCCGCCTTTCTAATCTGGAGCCCACATGAAGCAACTCATGCCCTGCTCCTAGAAAAGGTCCAAAAAGTTTTTCTACGTTTCCTGTACAAGAAAACATATGGATACTACCCTTTCCTCTACCCCACCAAATTCCTACTCGGTACATTAGGTTTCAACTCCCTACAGGTTAGGCGCACTTATGACTTACTTTACATTATTCGTCAGATTCTTAGGGGCGATTCGGATTGCACAGAACTGACTACTAGGACCGTTGCTTTATTCGTTCCCGATAAATACTTGCGCAGCCGAAACCATCACCTCCTTGCTGAGGAGACGGCCCGCACGTTAGCTCACCAATTTTCCCCAATCCCACACGGACGTGTCTTGGTGAAAAAACTTTTAACTACTTTACCTTACTGCGACTTATTTCATGAGAAGCCATCCACTTTGAAACCCCGTTTATTGAAGTTCTGCGAGGATATTAATTAATTATATGTATGTCATTATATTTTCTTAGTTTCGTTTTTAATGTACTTTGTCAAACAACGCATTGGCGTAAGCTGTAATGTTGTATGATATCTATTAAACAAATAAATAATAAATAAATAATAATCAGCTTCAGTGCAATAAGTATATACTGAAGTTCATTGTGACAGCAATATGAAATCGGATGGTTCCGTGAAAAGCCGAAGAGAAATCACTCCCCGCTCAGCGACATATCAGATAAGACGTGTGCTAGTCACTTTTTAACTTATATTTCCAATTACGCTCAAATATCAACCTTAACTTCATTAGCTTTGAACGCAGTTTCGCGTGGTCTGTGTGTGCAGTTACTGTGTTTTGTTGTGGTGATTACCGGACAGTGCTGAGAAAAATAATGAGTGTCACAAGAACTCCTCCGAACACATTGACTGTTATGGGTGGCTCGCAGCCTGACCTTTCAGCTTTCAGTTGGGACGAGGATCCGAAAAATATAACCTTACGTAAGAGAAAACAACCGGAGCATGACTGCGATCTCAAAAAGGACTTACTCGATTTTCGTAAAGAAATAATGACTTTTTTCAAGTCATTTAAAGTCACCCAGGATGAAAGATTACAGTCTATACACCAAGATTTAACCACTGAAATCCGGAGCATAACAGCAAAAACTGAACGGGTAGTTGCTGACCAAACCCAAATGAAAACAGAGCTATCTGAACTCGCGGATAGGGTATCCGTGGTTGAAACAAAGAATGAAGTAATTTCATCACTTGAGAAAAGTATCCAGGAGGCTAACGAAACCATCCAGACCCTAGTTATTGAAAATAACTACAGTAGACAACACTCGTTACTCAACAACATCGAGATTTCCGGTGTACCTACAACTAAAGGCGAAAATTTATTTACTATACTTCGCAACGTATGTACTTTAGTCGGTTACACCCTTTTGGATAACGACGTAGACACAATCTATCGTGTACGCCGGTTTCAAACGGATGGTGCTTCTCAAAATCTAACCCGACCCCCAGCAATTATTGTCCGGCTTACCCAACGCCGCCGCAAGGACGAGCTACTGGCTGCTGTTCGGGCTCGCCGAGGCTTCACTACAGCTGACATCCACCTGGCTGGACCCGCTACCTCCATTTATATCGGCGATCATCTGACTCCGGCCAATAAATTACTATTAAAGCGGGCAAGACAATTAAAATCCGAGCTCAACTATGAATTTCTATGGGTTAGAGATTGTAAAATATTAATGCGCAAAAATGGCAACAGTAAGGTAATCCGTATTCATGATGATAATGTCTTAAAACACCTGAAGTGACTACTATCATTTTTATTAGCCGCCTTAAAGATACAACACTTTAATTCACATAAATGCAACCTGTATATTATGTATTATTGTATAGCCTGTAAAACACGCACATATTATATTTTTATACTAAATAATTGCAAAACTATGTTAATATGTATTTACACGCACAGCTTTTTCTATAATAGTTTAAAAACCAGTTTTTTCTCAGCTATGACCTTTGTACTCGCACTACCTGAATATCTTTTTGCGACATTTGTTTATTTGCAACATAACAGTTTACGGTCCATTATAATGCATGTTCATGTACCTAAAATTAAACGTTACTGTTTTTATTACGTCACGGACTTTTAATGGATATTACCAGAATGTGAGGGGTTTGCGAACCAAATCACATAGTTTTTTATCAATGGTGAGCTTAACAGATTATGATTTTGTTTGTTTAACCGAAACGTGGCTGTCACCAGATTTTTACGATCGAGAATATTTTGACAATAGTTTTTCTGTGTTTCGTTGTGATCGATCTGCATCCGAGACAGGCGAGTCGAGGCGAGGCGGCGGCGTGGCGGTGGCAGTGCGCGATACCTACCAGCCCATGCGTCGTGAATGGCCCGTGCCCCCGCGCGCCCATTGCGACTGTGTATGGGTATCCTTACCTTATCTCGATAGGCACCGATCGTCTTGTGATGACAAACAACCATGTTACTTAAATATAGCATGCATTTACATACCTCAAGGGCCGGGTTATAGGGAGGCGCTTACTTCGTTTTTTGATATAGCGGGCGAAATTATTACGGATCGACCAGATGACCTATTTTTACTTACTGGAGATTTTAATATTCCTGAAGCTAATTGGGTGGCCGGCCTATCTCACGGAATGAGTTTGTTATCTGGCAACAGCTGGGGTACCCGGTTACTCAATGATTTTCTATCTTTTACCGAGATGAAACAATATAACAATAGTTTCAATTGTAATAATCGTTTGTTGGATCTGATTTTTTGTACTTGCAGATGTATTGTTGCTACTTGTGATAAACCACTTACACCTGAAGATGTTCATCATAAGTCGCTTACAATTGAATTAAAGGTTGACTACGAACCGTTTCTCAAACCTATAAATAATTTTATATACAATTTTTATTCAGCTGACTACAAAAATATTAATATGGAGCTTTCTAAAATTAATTGGTGTGATTTTTTTGTCGGCCTGAGCATGGAAAATAGTATCAATAAGTTTTATAATACTTTATGGGGTCTGATTGAAAAGTATGTCCCCCGTCGTCGGCCTTTTTCGTCTGCATCCAGACCTGCCTGGCATAGTAATTCTCTTAGAAAAGTTCTCAACGAAAAAAAGAAATACCACAGGTTATGGAAAGCTTATAAAAATCCTTTAGATTATAATAGTTTTAAAATATTGCGGAAACGCGCAGAAAAAATGGAAACAGAATGTTATAAAAAATATATATCGTATTCAGAACAAAAAATTCAATCACATCCTGATTACTTTTGGACATACGTAAAGTCAATATTTTCTAAGTCTCGCTATCCACAAACTATGCATTACAACGGAATTACTACCTCCGACGGAGAACAAATTTGTGATCTTTTTAACGAGCACTTTCAATCTGTGTTTATTAAATCTAGCTCCAGTAACTTCAATGAATTAATGTTAAATCCTCCTTCTGCTCCTCTGGTTGACATTTCTAGAATTGAAATAAATACTAATACTGTTTTTAAGCTTTTAAATTCTATAAATGTCTACAAAGGTGCAGGACCCGACGGAGTGCATCCGTTGTTAATAAAGCGATGTGCTTCTCCTTTGACATTGCCTATAACTATACTTTTTAATAAATCACTAACCGAAGGTTGTGTTCCGACCGTTTGGAAAAAAGCTTGTATAACCCCAATACCGAAAGGTCCTATTAGTCACCAAATTGAAAATTACAGACCAATATCTAAATTATGTCAGTTTGGTAAATTGCTAGAAAAAATAGTTACTGAATACATTTTCAACGTCGTTAGATGCCACATTATTCCAAACCAACACGGGTTTTTCAAGGGTCGGTCAGTAGATAGCAATTTACTGACTTTTACGGAAATAGTAAAAGATGCAATGGATAATCAGTGTAGTGTTGACGCCGTGTATACCGATTTTGCTAAGGCTTTCGACAAAATATGCCATAACACCTTGCTAGTCAAGCTTTGGCAACTTGGTATACACGGTGACCTCCTCCGTTGGATCAAATCTTACATTGAAAACAGAAGCCAGGCCGTAGCATTGTCGGGTTACATCTCTCAATACAAGCAGGTCAGTTCTGGGGTCCCCCAAGGGTCCCATTTAGGGCCCTTGTTATTTCAACTTTATATTAATGACGTAGCTAAGGTCATTAAACATTCGGATGTGTTACTCTATGCAGATGACACGAAAATATTTAAAAAGATCAAGAACCAGAGAGATTGTGAACTACTGCAAGAAGATTTAAATAACTTTGAAAACTACTGTAGTGCTAATAGTTTATTTCTTAACCTTAAAAAGTGTAACGTTATTAGTTTTACAAAGAAAAAAAAATACATTAACTTCGATTACACTTTATCGAATAAGCATCTGGATAGAGTAACACAAATCCGTGACCTAGGCGTTGTAATGGACTCTAAATTGTGTTTTGTACCTCATATCGACAATGTCTTAAAAAAAAGTTACAAACAATTAGGATTTATTCTTAGAGTAGGTAAGCCTTTTCAAAGCCCAGTGACTTACAAAATTTTATACAATAGTTTTGTTAGAAGTCATCTTGAATTTGCTTGTTCTGTATGGAAGCCATACCACGCCGTACACATTAATAGGATCGAAAGGGTTCAAAAAAAGTTTGTCAAGTCACTGGGTTTCAGAACAGGCTACTCTTACGTAGACTATGATAGCTCCTTAAAGAACTTTATGATTCAGTCCCTCGCAGATCGTCGTGACTGTGTTGATTCGGTCTTACTGTATAAAATATTACACTCGCAGTTAGATACACCCTCGTTACTACAAAACATATATTTAAAAGTTCCAAAAGGACGTGTCCGTCAATGTCGCAGAAAAGAATTGTTCGCTATTTTTGGTTACAAATCGTGCTATGCAAGAAATATGTTCGTAAGGCGTGCGTGTAGGTTATATAATGAGAATGCTAAACTAGAAAATGTTGATATATTTGATTGTAGTTTACGCAATCTTAAAAAAGCATTTAAATAACATAGGTAACTTATGTAATGTAATTACATATAGGCAATTGCAATGTGCGGATAGTCACCTAATTAATTATCTATATACTTTTTAACAGAAATGTACACTCTCGGACAATGAAAGTGGGTGGATTTGTATTTGTATGGGAAAGACTATAGAAAGTGGCCCGTTTTTGTAGTTCGTGAGTGTATATGTGTCAATGCACACGGAGGGGTACCTTGTCACGACTTTTGAAATAAACCTTATAAATTCTTCAATAAAGTCAATTTTAAGCACCGTGACGGGGTACCTTTCCATATGCACTGACACACATATATAGATAAAAAAAAATTGCTGTATTGCACAATGGTCCATTACCACTTGTCATATATACACTGTCGAACCGGCTTGTCGGCGGGGACGGGCGGCAAATAAAAAAAAAAATGTTGGCAGGAGTTGGTTGTCCATAGAAAACTAGAATTTGCCGCCTCTTTCTTCTTTTTTCTGCCGGCGTGCTGGTTGGACTGAGTATACATATAATTATGTATACGTGTAACTGCTATACTGTAGGTACTAACTGAAGTTGGGTACTCTTTTAATGTGATTATCATTCGTTATAATGTCAATTAAGGGAACTGTAGGTCTAAGCTGTTAAACAAATGTTACATATATATCTACATGTCTGTAAATGACCGTTTGTTTCTTAATAAATAAAAAAAAAAAAAAAAAAAAAAAAAAAGAAAGGATTTTGCACTACATCTGTACGTAAAGTTAAGGAAGGCAAAACATATATTATTAAAAATAAAATTAGGACAAAAGCTATAAAAAAAAGGAATCCAGTTTAGTACCTTGCGGCAGGGTGCCTAGAAGACTTGCGGTATTGCTGAGTTGAACTGCAATGCTAATACGTTGTTCTTACAGCCCTCCTGTCACTCGTCACTTCTTCGGTAACTTGTCGCAACTTTTTATTTACTTGCTGCACTTTTTAAATTTTAATTCATGTTCTTCGTTACATCTCGTGATTTTATAGTTACCTTAACCTCTACTGTGCCGCAAATACTTTTCTCGTATACACAGACAAAAGAAACATGGAACATATACTTAGTTTCAAAAATAAGTTATTTAACTTTTTAGTGGATGAAACTTACTAGATAGAGATTTTTGTTAGACTACAATAATGGCAACTGTGCATAGTATGCAGTTACAGTCCATTAAAATCAAGCCCACAATTTTGTATGCCTCATAGCTTAGTTGGTCGCGGTGAGACCAGTGTCTAAGTCAGAACTAAATTGGAGTTTATGTCTTACATACAGGATGCCAATCATCAGGAGGTTAAATGTAAAATTGTTTCAGGTCGGTGCTTCGTCTTCGACCGCGGCGATTTCATCACAACCAGACGTTCACGTGTCAAGCGCAGAATACAGCTGACAGGGCATACAGAGCGGCGTCTATCACGTTACAAGTTAGTACAAGTTACTTTGTCTGCCTCCGTAGCCTAGTTGATAGTGACCCTGCCTACGAAGCTGGAGGTTCCGGCATTCTTTGTGTATTTATTTATCACAAATATTTGTTCCTTGGTCATGGCTGTCTATGTATTTAAGTATCTATATGTATCTATCTGTGCCGTGTGGTGACGGCAGTAAGAATACATACGTCACCACCCCAACTCCTCCTGTGGGTGTCGTAAGAGTCGACTAAGGGATTAAAGTGTCACTGACCATTCTACAAGATTGATGACGGGCAGCAGCGTTATCATAGTGGACACATTACTGCGATCGCCAATCCGCTTGCCCAGCGTGGCGATTATGGGCATTTACCTCCTAATGCGTAGTTAATAGGAGAGGCCTACGTGCAGCAGTGGACTAATATACGCTGATGATGTGATGTATCTATCTATTATATATATCGTCGCCTGGTACCCACATCACAAGCCCTAATTGAGCATACCGTGGGACTACGTCGATTTGTGTAAGATGTCCCAAGATATTGGTATTGGTATATCCTACATATTGGGTGATCGCGAGCATTGCAGTAACATTTCACGAGAATGTCGCTTACGTGACGCTTATACTATCTATGGCAGCTACGTTAAATAAATATTCAAAGTTAGAAAAAACTGTGTGAACGTGTAAGTTAAGTCCCGAAATATTACCACACTGGAACTCGGGTTCATATCATTTTTAGAAGTACTAAAAGAATCGCGTTACGTAAGCGACATTCTCGTTGAATGCAGGAGATTTTAGCTATGCATTCTAGACGTCAAAATAAACAACAAATATTACGGGACCTCATGTCAAATGTTACCAAAAAAGACTTGTCACAGAAGTCGCACTCGCCTTTTCCGAGTTATCGGCGCAGCGTGCTCCCAATTATTTCCAGTATTTTTGATCATAGCAACAATTTGTCAAAATGTTTTGTTTTAAAACTTCAAAATCACTTTGAGATGTGATCGACTAATAGGCATGATGCTGACAAGTCAAATCAGCATCTCTTTTCGAACTGTCAAAACGATCACCATGGAATTTTATATGAAATACTCAAAAGTAACGTCACGTTTGAGTACTGCCAAATGACCTACTCTTTTTAGATTTTTTCAATTTATTAAATAGAAGTTCTGTACAAAAATTACTGCAATCTACATTTTAGTGTTCATTTCTTCGTGTATTAGGTATGTAGTGCATAAAGTTAAATAATTTATTTTAAGTACAGTCATCAATTCATCATCCTTATTTTCAAATGTCTATTGATCAAGCCAGTTTCTTAACTTTTAAGTATATAAATGAGTAACGTAGTTTACCATAAAACGGAGTAAATAGGAATGGCGGGAAAGAGAACGTAGAGTAAACTGGTCTGTTAGCCCAGGACACACAGTTCAATTTAGAACAACAGATTTTGTCATATTTATGTTATTCTAAACTGAACTGTTTGTTCTGGGCTAACACACTAGTTTACTCTACATTCCTATTTACCCCTTTTTACGGTATCTATTAAATTGACACTACTTGTTTTTAGGGTTCCGTAGCCAAAATGGCAAAAACGGAACCCTTATAGATTCGTCATGTCCGTCTGTCCGTCTGTCACAGCCGATTTACTCGGAAACTACGAATGCTACAGTAACGAAATTCGGTAAGGATATGTGTTGTATGAACCGCTACAAGATTATGATAGTAAATTGTAAAAAAAAACCATTGGGGTGCGGGCCCTCCATACATGTAACTGAGGGATAGAAAAAAAAATTTAGTTGTATATAAACGTGTGGGGTATTAATAGAAAGGTCTTTGAAAATGATATGAAGGTTTATAAATCTTATTTTAATTTAAGCAAATCGTTTTCGAGATATCAGCTCTCAAAGTCTGAAAAATGGGTCCCCCCCTCCTCTATTTTTTAATCTACGCTATATAAAATTCAAAAAAAAAAATATGTTATGCACATTATTAAACGCTATCAACGATTTTTTGGTTTGATTAAATTATCTCCTTTAGTTTTTTGAGGTAGGTTGATTTAACTGTATTTTTTAAATAATAAATTGATAATGGTACGGAACCCTTCGCGCGCGAGTCCGACTCGCACTTGGCCGGTTTTTTTTTTTACTCACGTAGCTTTAGATTTGGCTAAAGAGCTAGTGTACTAACGATTCTCGTTAGTTATTTTTAAACTTTTTGGAATAAAAATCGTTCAAAATTATCTCTCACCATTTCTCTCTAATAATCGTAAAAAAATAACAATATGATACTCAACAAACACCGTAACAATTAAAGCGAGCGAAGCGAATTTTTTCAAGATAATAAAGCCATTTTAAAAAACGGAAGAAGTCATTTAGCGCGGATATGGCGGATTCCATTTTTCCCCAACCTCCCCATTTTATATTAAAATTATGCAAGCAAGATACGAAAAACGTGAAGTTTGGTCATAAAATCTAAAATAAATGTCGGGTTAATCTCCTTATCAAATTATCTCATTTTGGAAGTGGCTATTATGGAAATAAAGAGGCCGTGACGATGTTAGGGCAGTTTGTCATTAACAATAAGCTTCCGTAGCCTGGTAGTGACCCTGCCTACGAAGCTGGAGGTGTCCGGTTCGAATCCTGGCGAGGGCATATCTAAAAAAACAAGTGGTGAGATTCTAACATGATCTTACAAAGAGTTCCATTCTGTCTTGTTAATTAACTTCGGAGATCTATTACGAATTTTACGATCATCTAGTTTCAGTCTACATTTAAAATTATTTAATATCAATTGATATATAATGTAGAATCATTTCGTAGCTTAATTTTGCTGTCTGTAATTTGGTTATGTAAAACCTTGTACATACTATTTGTAAACTACTTAGTTAAGATTTTTGTAAACAGTTACTCTCATTACGCATGTAGAGTTTGCCTGTAATTGTGTGAATACTCGAGCGATTTGTTATTACTGGCATATTTATCTTTAAGTATTAATATGTATACACGTGTTGGCGAACCT
>JALPQI010002184.1:0-110307 GCA_025490895.1 Thaumatotibia leucotreta
CATCTCAGCATGTTGCTGGCGTGAGCCAGCGATGATCTTCCGATGAATAGCCTAATTTATTCCACTGCTGGAAATAGGCTTCTCCTATTACGTATACATATGGAAGTTTTAGGACGAATGGTCATAATTGCGACGCTGGGCAAGCGAATTGGTGTTTTTTTTTATTAAATTAGATATCGCAGATAAATTAATGATTCGTGACACTTCAATCCCTTGGTAGATTCTTACTATACCCAAGGGAAATGTTGGGGCAGTAACAATAATATTCTTACTAGTCTTTATACCATAGGTTTATCTTTAGGGCTGATTACAGAAACCTAACTCTAACGTAACAAAAATTACATAAATTTTGGAACACCTTTCTTACTAATAAGTGCAAATCTATTTGATGATTCAGAGTCAATTTATGAAATATATTAAGTCTTTTAAACGTGGCTGGTAATGACAAAAATATACTTTAAACAGACAACAAAATACAATGAAAGTTCACCAGGAGCCATGTTCTTTACACGATATCCTATTAATTAAACATTATTTTTACTTGTAGATGTTGACGAGGATGGTGGTCTGCGAGGTGAGCATGGCGGACAGATACAGCACGACCTCGAACACCACGCCGGGGGTCATACCCCCCGGGAGCGCCACACGCCACGCCAGGGGGCCAATCACTGACGTTATCAGCAATAGCAGGCAGGATCCCTGCGAACAATCGTATTGACGCAATCGGATCAAAAATACAACGTTTTAAAATGGCGGACAGTTTTAAATCGATTCAGAATTATTTCGTATGTTTAACAAATAAAATAACAGATGTAGAAGACATTCTGATGACGATTAGACGATGTTATCAATAGTAGAAAGCGTTATTTCAAGATTGAATCGCCAAAAAAGGGTTACGTCGAAGAAAAGTTAAGTTGAAAAAAGAAAATTTAACACAAACATTCGAGCAAAATTTTAAAGCTACTATTAATATATGTAGGTATTCAGAGCACAAATACACACAAGTAACATTTTTTGGAGCTAATCTCGTACAGAAAGAGAAAATGCCGAAGATATCCGTCGAGCTCTGTAAGATATTTAATAAATATATTCGAAGGCAAACAAAATAAAAGGATTTCGAATAATAGCATAGGATGATATAATAGGCTACAGGTATATATAAAAATATTATTTTGAAAGAGACTGCTAGTCTATCTCGAACACTAGATAATATCTTACAGTCATAGAGGTTTGATCTGCGAATAACTTCAGTAATAATATACGCACAATCATGGTGAAATCGTATCCCCACGGCAGGAACATGACTCCCGTGTTGTATTTCTCCCAGTGCGTGAGGTAGAAATTGATGAAGATGTTCCAGATCACGAAGAACATCCGCAGGGGGCTCAACTCGTCCCTGGAACGAGGAAATAATGAAGGTCGGACTCCAAATATCGTCAGTTGCAATATGAATTGCAACTGCCAAAATGGTGAAATTAACTGATATTTAGAAAAATGACGAGTACTTATCTCAGCCAAATTATTGACATTTTATTTAGTTTCCAACTTTTTTTAATGTATGTAAAAGGTTTCAAAAGACCACTGAAATTGTCTGAACTTAAGTACAAATTTGTAAGTACCAAGTGCATCTCTCCTGATGTAGTCACCTTATTTGTCAATGCAGTAATCTCTATCTGCATTATGACTATGACTCAAAAATGCAATTCGATTTCGATTTGTGTTAAATCGAATTACTGAATTTTACGAAATTAATCATCGCATACGAGCCCCGGGAAATTCTGTTTCGTGGGTATAGTTACATAAGTTAAGGAAAATCTCCTGTCATTATTTAAGAACAAAAGAATAGATATTGAATGACTAGAAATAATGGACGAATCTAATCGACATAATAAATCATACATAATGGATGCAAATAAGCTTACACAATTTATGGTCGTATCGAGGATACGATGATGTACGAGGATGTTTCGTTTTATCAGTCCCTCGTTTAAACCAGTAGGCTTAGCACAAGATTAGAGCGACAATATGTGGCCGCGAGATAGACTATCCATCCCTCTTTCATTCATATAGTTAGTAAAAGCTGGAAAATCTATCTCGCGGCGACATACGACATACCAATCATGTGCTAAGCATACAGAAAAACCCTTGGCATAGAAAGTTCAAAGACAATGCTCGATGTCGACGGCGGAGGGCCAACGGAATCTTAAGATAAATTCGGAGCAGGAGTGCGTGCGCAGATATCTTTGAGAACACTGAGATCATTCAATACGTTTGAGAAGTATAAAAAAAAGTTGGCTGTATTATTTATTGGATTTGATTTGCTGTAAAATGTCGTTGAGGATATCTACATTCGGCCAGTGGTTTTATGTAAGGGAATCCACAAATTATACGATTGGTACCCTAGCACATTCGGGAAATGTGTCAAAGTAACGTTATCCCTTTACAGCATGGATACTATATGGCATTATTAGTTTAAATTTGTAACTTTTAATAAAAAATAATGTCTCAACATTTCACGAGTTCGGCCCGTGGTCGAACTTGCCGGTGCGTCGCGCTTGCTCGCCGTCTGTCATCTGCCAACAATCTGTCTAGTCTGTAAGACGTACCTGCCGAATATGCTGTAGAGACAGGCGGGTATGAAGACAGCGGAGTACGAGTCGAGCCCGTGGTCGAACAGTTCGCCGAGCGGCCCGCTCGTGCCGGTGCGTCGCGCTTGCTTGCCGTCGATGCCGTCTGCCAACAATTCTCTGTTAAGTCTTTTGATACGAATTATACACATGTTTCGGAACCTAAGTTCGATTATCACCAGAGATCGGACAAATGTGCGTCATTGTTCGCAATAATATGGACATGACTAAGTTGAATAAATAATAATTAATCAATTAATCGTTTTCTGAAAATAACATATTTGACACCGGGAACTATGAAAATATGAGGCTATAAAATTAAATAAATAGTCAGCTTAAGGATTCGAAATAAATTTCAAATAATTATTTGTTTGATTAATCATTCAATCAACTTTGGAGTAGTTGGAGTCATGTCCATATTATTACGAACAATGGTGATGGCACTGATGGCGCATTTTTATCCGATCCCTGATTGTCACAGAGCGGTGGTCCTTGGTCCCCATCATCAATCGCTGAGCCATTTGCTGTGAGTTGACAACGCAACGCGACACACAGAGACGCGCTCAATCGTTGATAGTGGAATAGCTATCTAGGGTCTCCGAAACATGTAGCACATAGTGACTATAGGCTGCCTAAATTAATGTAGTTACTGGGAATCGAACCTAATGATCGCTGCCATATCCATATTACCTTTAATTTTATAATCTCTCGAACGACCAAATGATATACCCCCTTGTTCATAAACGTTTGTTGACTTAACAAGACGCTAATAATTGTTTGTCCCTTTTGCTCTTATTGACACATTGTTAAGACCGAAAGGGACAAACAATTATTAGCGGTTTGATAAGTTAACTAAAGTTTATGATTAAGGAGTTTATGAGAAGCGAGATTATTTCTAAAATAATTGTAAACTACGCATTTCATTATAGGAACCATTGACCGATTTACTGCAGACAGCTAGAAATAAGTACCCTATAAAGAAACTAAAATATAATTGTTTACGCATGATAGTTAGTAGTACTATCTCTATTGCATACATTGACCCAACGTATTTATTACAATGATTCATATGAAATTATATGGAGGAGAATATTTTGTCTATTTGTGTCGCAAGACAGATTTCTGAATAGAACTCGCATCTACTGTTGGCTGTATACCCACTTTATGAATGACTTCATTCATGAAAAAGGTACGATAATCTACAGCCTTTTGCCTAATCTATAGTACAGCATTTTGTATTTACTAATTCACATAATTTGATTTTTGCGATAGACTCAAATTATATGTAAAATAAGAGTGACAGCCCGTAGCCGCAGCTACAAAGCATGTCAGTGGGTAATTCAATAAGTATGTACGGTTTCCCCCACATATTGCTTGCTTAAAGTGTGCCCCAGGGACCCCTCATGTGTGTAGCAGTGGGTCAATTATAAATAAATAAATATCTTGGGACATCTTACACAAATCGACCTAGTCCCACGGTAAGCTCAATTAAGGCTTGTGATGTGGGTACCAGGCGACGATATATATAATAAATAGATAGATACATATAGATACTTAAATACATAGACAGCCATGACCAAGGAACAAACATTTGTGATGATAAATAAATACAAAAAAAATGCCCTCGCCGGGATTCGAACCCGGAACCTTCAGCTTCGTAGGCAGGGTCACTACCAACTAGGCTACGGAGGCTGACAAAGTTAGCGTATAGGCATCAAATATACACAGGGTTTTTTTTTTAATATAACGTTTTGAAAGAGGTCCGCGGAATCAAATGATTCGTGAAAGTGGGCCGTAACAGCCTTTTCTTCATTACCAGATTCTATTGGCATGTAAAATAAGAGTGACATCTCGTACCACAGTTACGTAAAGCACGTAAGGTTAGGTTATGGCTTTTTGGCTATGGGACCATAGAAGCAAACCAATTAATTAGCGGTAGAATACATGGTGGGAGTAGTGGTATAAGTGGAATCTTTTTGCAACCAGAAGACTAAATAAGGCATGGCGCGCGTATTATTTGAGTGGTCTATCAGGGTTTTAGTCTGTGGTCTAGTTATTGAGTAGGATGTGGTTCGATGTTGAATTGCTTTCCGTTATCTCTGTGAGATAAAGGGGTCACTAAAACGTGGCATCGGAGCTTGGAGCGACAAATCGTCACGTCTAATTGTTACATTGTTCCTATTGAAATAGTTACTTTTACAAAATATTCTGTTGGACTTATTTGTAAATAAATAAATAAATAAGTTGGGACAACTTACACAAATCGACGATCTATTTATGAAAATAAGCCGTTATAAAGACAATTCCGCATTTGACCATGAGTTTTTTGAATAATGATGTACCTACCTCTATTCCTTATTATAAATCTGTACACTACTCGTACATACAATAGTACATTGTGCATCAAGGGAGGTAAGTATGGAATTACTAACGAGAGTGTTAGAAGCCCGACGCCGTTAGGCGGAGGGCTTTTATTACTCGAGTTAGTATTCCGCTTACCGACCGTGATGCATACAATGTTTTTTCATCACACTTGCCAACCAACAAAATAAGTTTTAAGACATAATATTATTAAATGACGTACTGACATTTCTATTACTCCCTAGGGAATTTCACTTTTCTATTACTCCCGCTACGCGCGCAAGCAATGGCGCGCTTAGACAGCAAGTGTGATGAAAAAGCTGTTATATCTAGGTACCAACTTAAGTTTTTGATCTGTAGGTAGAATCCCATTCTAGAACTTTTGATCTTTTTTGTTGGATTGGTACAACAATAACATCATATCGTTTGATTTATGTTAATCTATCGGACGGACTTATTACAATAATGATCTGTACAATAATGTCCCTAAATCAATCGACGCGGAATCTCTCTTTATGATGCGCACGGATCGGCATGTATCGGCTCGGCCGACGCGACATCGGATTTTTCGCTCTTATGCCGATGATATAATAGTACATTGTGTATTAAGGGCGGTAAATTAGAAAATGTATAATATATAATGAGTGAAAATTCATGAAAAAGTAATGAAATGAGTATGATGTATATGTTTGTTTGAGAGTTCATAATGAGATGAGTATGATGTATATGTATGTTTTAGTTTTGTTAACAAATTAACTCAAAAAGTCTAGTTTAGTATTATGGACACGTTGCTGTAATATTGAGATAACCTGTTATAGTATTTAGGTTAACTTTAGTTTTGCATTTTCTGTTGAAGGACTTGTATCCATAGTCAAGCAATAAATTAAAAAATAAATGAAGGACCTATGGACGATTGGACGCACTGAGATGCCATGATGTGACGTGGGCGCTCTACGGACAGGGTAAGTAGCGGAAGAGAGTAATATGCTGCCCGCTTCGTTCACGAATAGGGTCATTTGACTATATTTGAGGCATATTTATCAATTTTATCATTGTTCTTAAAATAAAACAAAATACTATCCGGTTTAAAAGTTCCGCAAATGGTGCTTATCAGCGAAGATTGTATAGGACAAGGCTATACTATTTTATTTAAATGTCGACTCTATAGTTATTTGAATAGAATTGAAATCAATGTGTTTTAGACACACGTGTGACATTGAGCCGAATATAAAAAAAATTATTGCCGATTATTAATTAGGTACCTAAATGAAATATTCTCAGGTATTAAATAACTTTACATTTACACACATAAGGTGGACACATCTTAGAGGTTTAGAAACGGAATCGCGAGTATTTCGCTCTCAGTTAATGATGTGTGCAAATAATTTATAGCTGATACAAAATTATGACGATAAATATTTTAAATTCTCAAAACTCTTTGCCGGAACATGTGTTTCCGCATACCTATAAGTTGGGACTAAACGAAGTGTGAAGAAGCATCTAGGGGGCCAGCAAGGCGGTGGCAACTGACAGGTTACTGCTGGTCTCCTGTTCAGTGCCGCCGCGATTTGGGTTCTACTTTTCGCTTACGATCAGGTGGAGTGGAGCCACTTTGTTGTCACATAAAAAAAAAATTCTGCGAAAAATGTATAAAGATATAAGATCTACCTTACGAGTGCGTATCGTAAAATTTTCTACCACACTGAAATCAACTTTATTTTCTGTCGAGTAGAGAAAATAAAACTTGACGAATTTTGGAAGTTTCTCTTGTATGGCTGGGCCTTAGGAGGATATAACCAAAAAAAATGCAAATTAGAGCTCTAGATAATTCATCTATACATGATCATCATACAAGTCTGACATGTGTAAAAACTGGTTGTCTAATTATAGACGCAAAATCATACATGTGCAGACATACCCCACGTGTTATGATGTGAGACAATGAGGTATAAAGGTCGCAAACTCGCAAACGATAGAGCTGTTCTTACTTACGCAATCTCGTTCCGATCTGGTATTCGTCAAACATGACCTCAAGGTGCAAGGATTCTTTCACGGAAAAAAGTGTGACTAGCTAGCCGGCGGCGAAACGGAGCAAAATACCAAGGAACGATGTAAAGTGATCATTCTTGCGCTTTATACACATTGCAATAAGGGTCAGTAGGTAGTGGTCGGTAAGTTATCAAGCAATATTTGACGTTTATTTATTACATGATCAAGAAGAAATGAACAAAAAGAAGAGTAGCCCAGGGCAGAGTACACTGGAAGAATCTGGAGCAGGTTTTTGCCATGCGGCACACTGGTGTTAGAGACATACTCTAATTTCAGAATAATTGTTTCATTAGGTAGTAGGTACACGACGAGAAGGTACCCCTTAACTAGGGCTGCCAACCAAAGATCACAGACATGCGGTACATTCGTGAATAAATTGCGGGACTTGGCTTTAAAATGCGGGAAACTGTATTAAATGATAAAAATCGGCCAAGTGCGAGTCCGACTCGGTCACAAATGGTTCAGTACCCTGCAAATATATAAAAAATTACAGACTTCTTACGGGATTTCCTGTAAATTACTTTACATAAGGAACTATTTTCTGTAATTTTTGCCAAATAGTAAGCTCTGTAGTATCGGAGAATGGGGGTGGTAATTTTCGCCTATTTTTCCCACTTCCAGCGTTCGTAAGCGTCGGTATACAGGTAGTATTCCCGAAAAGCGGGACAATCGGCGTCCCGCGCGAACTCTTTGCGGGACCCATACTTTAGGGTCCCAGAAACGGGACGTCCCGCATATAGCGGGACGGTTGGCAGCTCTACCCTTAACGCAAATATGGTTTCAATAGAATTTAAAAAAAACAATGCGAACAGTGCTAAGTGAACTCTGAATTAGAAGTTACAGCGACAGCTGCCTGTTTAAAAATAAATATAACTTGATAATAATAAATAATATTATTCATTAGCAAATATGTAGGTTTATTTGAAAAAAAAAATTCATTGAGTTCATAAGATCATTTCAGATGAACTAATTGGTGCGCGTGAAATGACCAGGATGCTTAGATTGCTTAGCCAAGTTGCCAATCGCTAACGCTTAGTAGCGTATCGTAGTTTTCCCTCTCTGTCACTCTTTCATATTAGTGCGACAAAGACAGTTAGCTGCCGTTCGCTTACGATTGACGATTAAGCGTTAGCGATTGGCAACTTGGCTAAGCACCCTGTACTCATGATCCGATCCAATCGAATTTTCAACGTCCGAACCAGTCTCCAGAGCATAAACATTCCTAATTGGATAATGAAGGGACTCTGCAGTCTTCCGTAATTGGTTAAATGACGTGGGGTAATTGCATTGCGACTACAGTTTACTTTACAATACCGCCCTTTATACTTGACTACGGATTAGTATAGTGAAGAACGCTTATTTCGAGGCTTTCCCCTCATTCTTAAACTTCTCCTAACTTAGCAAGTCGCTAAGCATCTTTCGATCTTATCTATAAGGCCGAAATGGACAAACGATACTTACTCATTGTAAAACTCGTAATCTAATAATAATATTTATCATTGTAAATCTCAAACTACCACAATTTTTTATCAATCAAAAATATCTTATCTAAACAGTAAACGCAAATGTATAGTTCCGCATTGTAATTAAGATAAAAACACCACTTAATTTTTTGTTTACTTCATGGTGAGAATCCGGGCTGTATTGGAAAGTAATTCAAATTAAGCATTTCACATGTCATCTCCGTATTACAAATCCCGGTGATTTTTTTCTCATGTCGTATTTATTAAAATATACAAACCTAAGAACTTGCATTATTCCATAATCACGCATATTTCACAATCTTGGTTTTATCACGAACTTAAAATCTTAAACCTTGAGTTCACATGAATTTTTAGTTTAAATTATGGATATTTATTAGTATTAACGTAAAAATATATCTTCGAACGTGTTAGTGAAACACGTGTCTTATGTGTTAAAGACGTCAAATACTATGGAAAGTCAGACATATTTGTTTACATTTTTTTAGATTCTTCTGACGATTGGCATAGGTATGCTACGTACACCGACGTGTAATGTATATGCTATCGTGCAAGTCGTGAAATGATTAACGCGTGATCGAGTGTTACTTTAGTTTAGTCTGTAGATAACAATTCAATTCTGACCTCTAAATTTCTTACATTCATAATCTGAATCATATGTATGAAAGTAAACTTATATTATTAAGGTACAAATTAGATTTACGGCCGGTTTAGACCGGCTAATATATCCGTTAGCCGTGTAGCCGTGTGTTGACGGCAGTAAGAATACATTTGTCACCACCCCAACTCCTCCTGCGGGTGTCGTAAGAGTCGACTAAGGGATTGAAGTGTCACTGATCATTATTTGATAAAATATTGATGATGGGCAGCAGCCTCATGATAGTGGACACATTACTGCAATTGCCAATCCGCTTGCTCAGCGTGGTGATTATGGGCATTTGCCTCCTAATGCGTTTATACGCATAGTTAATAGGAGAGTCCTACGT
This sequence comes from Thaumatotibia leucotreta, assembly GCA_025490895.1. Lineage (NCBI taxonomy): Eukaryota > Metazoa > Arthropoda > Insecta > Lepidoptera > Tortricidae > Thaumatotibia > Thaumatotibia leucotreta. Next base: position 9,505 of record JALPQI010002184.1, read on the forward strand.
CCAGCAGTGGACTATCATAGGCTTATGATGAATATATCCGTTAGATAAAATTCACTATCCTTTTCCTTAGAGGCATTAAAGAAAATGACAGCCAACATTTATCTGACAAATTATCTGACTAATATTTATCTAGGGATGGTGAAACGGTCCTTTAGTTTAAAAATAAACTACTAATGATAAATTCAATAAAAAAATTAGTTACCTGCAAAGTTCGACATGACACAATGCATGTAGCTACACATTTTTTGCAGGGTGTCATTTCACTTTATAATTTCTTATATAACTTGTTAATTTCCACCCTAACTAATAAAATATGTTCAATGTTGGTTTCCTACTGCCAATTCATGTATTGCTTAAAATATATGTGAATGAGTTTAGTAAAACATCTCACTTTGTTGTTTGCCATAAAGCCGCTTTGTCAGTTTATTCATATGAAGATACAAGGAAATCTCGTCTTTATGGTAAGCACAAATAAACATGAAACATAGATATAACGAACCACATGCTCACCCAGAGTATAGGCCACAAACAGATTCACCGCAGACACGGCCCACAGCCAGCGAGGGATGCCTTCGCCGTCTCCGTCCTTGCTGAGGGCGTAGAATCCGAAGTCATAGTAGGAGAAGAGGAGGAAGTTGAGGACGGTCAGTAGGAAGCCGGTGAATGTTAGCAGGTTGGGGGCCACCCACACCGGGCAGAACTGGAAGCATGTTAATTTGTTAGCACTGTGTTTTATGAGTTGAAACTAGTCAAATTTGTTTATGTAAACCAGTGGTATGCCTATTTACAGGTAATTTATGTCCTATTTAGGGGTTAGCATTTCTTTAAAGTAGTTGAGTTACTATTGCCAATGACTATTATAATGTTATGATTTAAATAAATAAAATGAACTAATGATCTTTGAACGGTGAGGTCAGCTTTGTTAAGTTTTTTACAATTAGTATACTTAATATTGTAATTGTTATGTTAGCACTCATTTAGATGATGGTATTAGTGACAAGATTAAATTTGTATCGGGAATACTGAATATTATGATTTTGTTTAAATGCATGAAAGAGTTTTATATTCACTATTATAAATTAAGCCCTGGTTGTTGTGTTTGGATACAACAATTATTTTAATTGTATTATATTATGTATTTAAGAATAATTGTTAAGTAGGTATGTTACTTTTAAATGACAATGTCAATAAGGGGTGGAATCATTCAACATTTTTATGATAATTGTGTAAAAAGCAATATCAGTCATAGATTAGTTCTCAGTAGGTATTTAACATAAAAAGAGTTAAATTATCATGTTATGTACATAATCATTTGTTTATTTATAACTTTTTAAATGTGTGTACCTAAATATATGGTAGGTAAATTTATATAAATTACCAAATATATTTAGATAAAATACTCTCATTTGATCCTGCAATACCTACTTAATAACTTAAACCAAAAACATACAATAAAAAATACCAAAAACCTAGCATAGTAGTAGTAGTAACTACCATGAATTCAGTAAGACAAATAGCTCACCTGAACACACCAATTCCAGAATGGGTGCATAACATAGTTGCTCAGAATACTTGTATCAATAGAATTGTACTGAAACAGAAAATATTTACTAGTAAACAAGGCAATTGGTAAACAATTATGTTTTCAGTTATTATAATTAAGCTCACTGTAATGACAAAGTAAGTTTATATTAAATGAATTACCTTATACTTATCGAACCCCTCCAGGTTTTCTTTAGTTAGGAAGCGAACCATTTTCGAAACGGGAGATGTTCTCAGTAAAATCCTTTCGATGTAAAAAAAAGTGCCTGTTTACAACAGCTGAAAAATCACCATTCACAACCACGCTTAAATTTTTAATGATAACCGAAAATATGACACCGAAATATCAAGCAAAGTACGCCGGTAAACGGCAAACGCCGGCGCGGAGATTAAATTTAAGCATCGCACTTCGTGATCGCGCAATGAGAATGAATGTCGATATTCGGTTTGGTTGACATTGACAGTTGACACTGACACTGACAGCTGTCTTGTTTAGGGTTGCCACTTGCCAGAACGAAAAAGATTTAATAACTCCGCGTCTACGATTGGTCTACGGCCTTCTAAATTCTAATGTGAAAAAAAAGTCAGCAAATTCAAAAAATTAAGGCGGGAAGATTTGGCTGCCCACAGGCTGCCCATGTTTTAGTTTTATTTCCGAGTTTAAATAGGCTAAACAGGATAGGTACCAAAGTAGGCAAGTACTTGCGATACATAGATAGATAGGTATTGATTTTGCGTAGTATAATATTATAGACAGGCAATGCAATAACATTTTTTTGTAATATTAATCTACATTTTTACGCTATAAGAATGTTTATTATTTACTCAACGTTTAAACGTATTGCCCACAAATAAGCAGAGCGTAATAAAAAATAAACTCGAATGATTTTAAAGTTTTAGTACATTTATCCATAGAGATATTAATTTATAGCGCAACGCAAGCGCTAACGCTTACCATACGAAATATTTGTATTTATGTACCTGAAAAATTAAATAAGGCGCCTGTAGTTTATCTATTTGCAATATTTATTTATAGCAGTTAGCAATGATAAAATATCAGGGTCGCGTTTTATAAAGTTACATTAAATAATTTCGCTGTTTACACATAACATTGTCTAGAAAGAGAGGCAAACAGCAAAATTGTAAATTGTAACTTTATAAAATGCGACCCAGGTACATTGACGGTAGCGCCACACGCACCCTCCACTTTGCATTAAAATGTAGGGATTTTTGCGTAAGTATAAGTACTTACCTAATGTTTTAATGTTACCTATTCAAAAGATAGCGAGAATAATTTAACGGAAAATATGAATCAGAACGCTTACCAAATGTTGACTTTCGAGTTTTCCGACACACCACGACGACGCCTTAGACGACCAACAAGAGGGGTTGCTGACTGGCGACTTCTTTAAACGACACTATGTACTCGTGCAGTCTCCGTCAGATATATCAATCCAGCCACGGTGCACAAAAATATCTCAACATGCATTCTAATATGACAACAAAGGCCTGCTCAGATATTTGTGAGCACCCTGGCCGCTCTGATATGTCTGATGGTGTCTGTCATCATCATCATCAGCCTGTGATAGTCCCCTGCTAGACGTATTACGAGGTAAATGCCCATAATCGCCACGCTGGGCAAGCGGATTGGCGATCGCAGTAATGTGTCCACTATGATGACGCTGCTGCCCATCATCAATTTTTTATCAAATAATGGTCAGTGACACTTCAATCCCTTAGTCGACTCTTACGACACCCGCAGGAGGAGTTGGGGTGATGACAAATGTATTCTTAGGTACTGTCGTCACCACATGGCACACGGATGGTGCCTGTACCTCACATAAACCCCCTAAGACGATTAAAATATATCGCAAAAATAGAGCTGTAGATACTCAGCTCTTTAGAGTATTATATTCTTTGATACTCAGCCTACTGCAACTCTCAGAAGTGGCCAGTAGGCCAGGAAAATGCAGTAAATAAGTCGCTACTTATTTTAAATGTCAGGTAATGTGCGTGCGATACTTTGGGGAAATATTTCCTTTACGGCAAACTTAGCCAAAGTTCCATGTATAGTTATAACACTTAAACAGATACGAAATAATGCTGCAAGATCCCCCAAGAATGGCGTGTGGCCGCTCGGGCTGCGGCCCGAGAATCAAACATTTAATGAGCTATCATTATCGCAAAGCGATAAAACGTCATACGATTGTTGTTCACAATTAAATAGCTTCTTACTCTAAATAAGATTATACACAAATAGTTACCCCACGCGCTTCGCATGAAGCACATCGGACTTTCTGTGCCTTATCATTTAACGGACCGTTGGTATAAGTACAAGCAAGATGTTACATAAATCCGCTTCGCTTCGCTCGAAGCGGCTCATGCATCAGATGGCATATTATTCGACGGCAAAAGTAAGTGCTTAAATTTAAAGGCGACGCTAAAATAGCTTCCGCGGGAAATCATGAAACTTTACCTCGCTAACCCCTTAACCCTAAACTTGGCAGAATTAAAAAAAAAATCGTGCGTTCTAGCCTCCACGTCGTTGCGTAGAGCAAACAATTCTGTCTTTAAAAAATTACAAAAAGTGGGTTAAAAAGTATGTATCTTTTAAGATACACTGCCAAGTTAAGGGTTTGTCTCCACCTAGACACCTACCAGATATTCACTACACACCTATCTAGGTAATTATTTGTAAAATATCAAGTGAGACTGTGTCTCTAAATCTTTTATTTATGTAAGATTCTTTATAAATAAAAGATAAAGAATCTTACATAAATAAAAATATAAATTAATTGCCTACAAAAGGGAAAGCTATTATAGCTTTCCTAAGCAATATGCAGAACAAGAAAAGTTTAATAATGTCTAGACGTAAGTATAATAGGTATCACACTTTTGGTTTGGTTGGCGAATCGACTTTTAGCCGAGTGGATATTTAAGAAGAGTACCTAAGTCATTTTGATCGCAGGGCCCAACTGTTTAGATTTATTTTAGTTTTATTTAAGTTTAACCCTCTACAACTGAATCTTTTTACTTTATGGAGTTGATAATAATAAGACACATGTCACGTGACCGACAGTGGCAGAGTTTCTTTAATTTTAATTTGATAATTTATTTTAATACCTGTCGTGTATTACGCCGTTATGTTCATGATGGCTTTCTACTTTATAAATAAATACGAGTAGGTACCTAATCTTTTTACCAAATACCCATGTACATACATAAGTGCCAATCCAAACTTACTAAAATTATTATATTTTGTCAGCCTCTGTAGCCTAGTTGGTAGTGACCCTGCCTACGAAGCTGGAGGGTCCGGGTTCGAATCCCGGCGAGGGCATTCTTTGCGTATTTATTTATCACAAATGTTTGTTCCTTGGTCGTGGCTGTGTATGTATCTAAGTATCTATACGTATCTATCTATTATATGTATATATCGTCGCCTGGTACCCACATCACAAGCCTTAATTGAGCTTACCGTGGGACTAGGTTGATTTGTGTAAGATGTCCCAAAATATTTATTTATTTATTTAAACTAGGGTAATTATTAACGTAAATTAGGTATATTTCACGTGAGATAATTACGTTTTCTAATTGAAAATTATTCGACATGCTTTGCTCCGTTTATGAGGAGCGTACTCATGAGCCAATCGCCATGGCTACATTGGCACGCCGAATTTACTTATCTAATACATTTGACCTTGGTTATAATGAATTACTTACTATTTTAAGTCGATATTTGATTAGGCAGGTAGTTACTCTACTCAATTTTACAGTGCGTAGGTAAAATGAGTTTACTGATTTTATTTATAAAACTAAACTACCGAAATAGGTAGCCGGAAATGAAATATCTACTCGTTTACATCCACTTCTGTTCCCGAAATATTTAACAGTTGTCCTGTAATTGTGTCCAATATCTAAGACCATTCATTTTAAAAACCATATTTTTTCAATAAAACTTTACACAATGACAAATCCCAATACTAATAATATATCTCTTGAACTTCCACGCCTGATTCTTTATTTTACTTTATCTGCTATATAATATTTATACCGTAAGATTTGTGGATTTCTTAAAAAAAAAATGCTATTGCATGAAAATATAGGGTAAGTTACTTAAGTATCGACCTACTCGAAGTAAAACTACAGAAATGGATTATATCGCGTAATATTAAGGTGCGGTTAAACTAAAAGAGCATTCGCTGTTCTAACCTCCCACTCTACGAAATTCGATCGGTAAACAAAACGTGATTGGTTGATTTCGTAGAACGGGCGCTAGAACAGCGAAGTTCTTTTGGTTTAAACGCACCTTTACACGAACTACACGAATACTGTAGGTAGGTACCCTTTAAGGGGTCGAAACGTTAGGATGTGATTATTTATAAAACTCGCGGTAATCGCAGACAACTATTATTTCATTGTTTTTAAGTTAAGTTTAGTTATTTTTGTAAGTTAATTTTAGTTATTTTTTTAAGTTAGATTTAATCATTTCTTTGTTCATATATTTAGTTAATAAATGATATAACCTCGTCCTGCCCAATGTTATTTATAAAGCACATATTTAAGGTTTAAATTTCAATAGCTCAAACTTAGTATGACGGGCAGGACGAGGTTAATTATTTAGGTAAGTTGTATCAAAAACTTTAATTCTCAAGAATCTCCAAATATGGTCTCCAAATACCATTAGAACGGTACAATTACGTCTAAAACATGTACACATTTCAGTAGCCGTATCATGATCATGACTTTGCAAGTATCGGTAACGTTAAGTTGTAGGTATAGGTACTTACGTAAAGCAGGCCATCGCGCTCGCTCCAATATTAAAATAATTATTCAATTAAATTAAAACCCTTCTTTCAAAAAGGCTCTCATTAACCGTTACTGCGAGTTGTTACCAGTTATAGGCATACCAATAACAGTATGTAATTATAAAATGTAAAATAATAATAGGAATATGTATTAATGTAAATTGCAACACCCTTCAGGGTTCATGTAACTGAAACTTATGTTTTGTTCATGAATGCAAATAAATAAACAAATAATCAGTGCGACCGTAATGGAATGCATTACGTATCGAGTAAAATCTAACGTATCCTTTACTTTCCAACTTATGGTACAGCTACAGAATGTGTGTCCAAAGCACAAAGCTCAAAATCGCTAAGATGTTTTGGAGCCGACCGTACCAAAACAAGTTCTTCGACAATTTTCATTTAAGCACTAATCCGAGTTTGTTTTGCAACAGAACCATTGTTTTTACGATATGTTTGCGATTTTCCATTGTAGATAAATTAGCATTAGATTTGATTGTTATTGATACAATATTACCGATAAGGGTTCATAAACAACTTGTGGTAAATACTTCGTAGTAAACTCATCGGCCCTACCGCGAAAAACGAAGTTCGTTAATTTCGAGGATTTGTCTCTCTCACTCTAATGACGCCTTCGTTTGAGTGACAGAGAAAAATCCTCTAAATTTACGAATTTCTATTTTCGCGGTAGTAGGCCAGGTTTGTTTTGATACCGTAAAACCACCTATGATCCACAATTTCAACTCCTAAATAAGCATCAGTCCCATTTATCTTTTTAGCTTTGTCCAAGTTTTTTTCATTATTAACGAGGAGTTTTTTCCTATCCCTCAGTCAACTCTTACGATACCCAAGGAAAAAATTGGGCTGGTAACAAATGTATTCTTACTGTCACCACGCAGCCAAACTACAGCATAATTTCAATTCAATTATCTATTCTAAAAACTTTGCATCAAATAACTCTAGTATTTTCGAGCTGAAAGGATATTTTTCCATCTAGTCCAATGCTACGGAAGCATCACCTGGAGGCTGGCTTAAGGACCTATGGAGAGCTATATGCGGACGTTGTATGACATCTAACGGCAATGACAGCGAAGATTCTCGAAGTCGAACTCCATCGGAAAGCCACAATAAGAGCAAAGTTCAAATCACAAATTCTAACGCAGAACTACAGCATGTAGGTATACAGTAAATATAGAAAGATTAATGATAGACCTTGCCTGTGTAACATGCAGCAGTGTTATTCACTAAGGAAACCGCCTTGCTGTCAGCGCTGTGTCAGTGCTGCGGCAGCGTCGAGCCTAAAAATGGTATTCACTAATGTACTTTAAACGACACTAGTGCTCGGCGACGAATGCGGCGTGAGCTGGAACTACATTGCGTCGAAAGTTTGACGTTTAATGTATGAACTTCGTATTCTCTAACGAAAAACAGCGACGAACTCGCCCACAACCTCGCTCACAGCCTCGATTCCTAATGTCAAATCAAACAGCTAGGATTTTAGACAAGGCTGTCTCGACATCGAGCTCGTTGACGAACGCAGCGTCGAATGTGTCAATAAGAGAATAGCATAGCATGTCTAAGGTAATGCCACCTTTCGAGACTTCATGATTATTTTCAGAGCATTTGTTGGTACCTAATTTAGTAGGCGATTGTTCACCTAATATGGCCGGCATATTTAAACCGATTTTAGCGCCCTTGTATTCCGCCCTTCAATTTTTAATACGTATTCAAAGTAAATGTAGTACCTACATTGTTTACCTACATTGCAGTTCGGAAAATGCCTGACACTAAGATTAAACGCCTGCTACTTTCAACGGCTTAGAAATCCAGTTTCATTGCCAGCTTCGAATCAGGAATATTCTTCTCATTGAAAGCCAGCTACCAAACCAGGCTACAAGATAGGACTAAAAAATTTTAATTTTGAAGTCTACTTCGAATCAGGAATATTTTTCTCACATGGAAGATGGAAGCCAGCTATGAGCTACCAAACCTGGCTACAAGATGGGACTGAAAGTAGTTTTCTATAATTGTTAATTATCAGATAACTTTAAAGTCAAATAGGTAATAATGTTTTCTGGTTTTATTGTAACATAATTTTAAGTACCTAACTATAAAAACCGAGTTGAAAGGACCATGCCCAACTTTGTATGGAACTTTGCCCCAAAGTCAACACAGCTAAAAGTTACATTGTTTAATAGGTCTTTAAATCTACTTCATTTCATTATATGGGCACCAAGATATATTCCATTGCAGAACTGAGATATTCATATTTGTCAGTGTGAAGATTGTATTCACACTGACAAAAATACGCATATCTCATATATCAGAGATACTGGTCGTTAATCATTAGGATATCGAAGTGTGTAAAAAAAAGATTGTGCACACGTGATTGTATGTTAACCACCTCACTCGCTTAGTTTCTTTTTTCTTTTGACATTAGCCTTTTTTTTACATACAAAATAAGGGTGATCATTGGTAGCTGCAATTACCAAAATAAACTAGTGGCTAAATCTACAGAGGTTTTCTACTGAATTAGCTCGTATTCAGGCTGACAAATATATGAATATCTCAGATCTGCAATGGAATTCGATTTCGTACCCATATAATGAAATGAAGTAAAGTTAAAGACCTATTTAATGATCTAACTCTCATGTTTGTTGGTCTTGGGGCAATTTTGACGCATGGTCCTTTGTTAAATGGTTTAATTTTGCTCACACTGATTTTTAATTTTTGAATGTTAGGACCTCTTTATTTTCCCAAATTAAGGACCGCTATCTAGAGTTTGTGTGGTAAGGGTAGAGTCGTATATTATTATTAATTTCCATACAAAGTACAACCCCAGTCTCTTCGCATACACTCTAATCTACCAATGTATCGGTCACTGTATGTACGTATGTTGGCAAGGCATCCATCCCTCCACTGTCATACCGGCTAAAAGTTCGCGTACTGTATAAAGTAAGGTAAGGCCTGCTACCGCGAACACCGAAGTTCGTAAATTTCGGGGATTTGTCTCCGTCACTCTAATGACGCCTTCATTGCCCGAAATTTGAAATTTGCGGATTTCGTAGTTTGCGGTAGGGATACTGAATTTCCTTTCCTGCCACGAACATTCCGGTTCGCGCACACGGCTGTGAAATGAAATACCTGCCAAAGTGTTCCAGGATTTTAGACAAACAGCTAGGATTTTAGACAAGGCTGTCTCGACATCAAGCTCGTTGACGAACGCAGCGTCGAATGTGTCAATAAGAGAATAGCATAGCAGGAGCTGTAAGTAAGCCGTAGAATGAATTGGAAAGTAAAAGATAGGTACGTTAGGTGTTACTCGATACGAAATGCATTCTATTGCGCTCGCACTGACCATAGACTAACTTATACATTATTTATTCTTATTTTATTATTATTTTATTATTATTATGGTATTTCTTTATTTATGCACTGACATATTGGAGCGAGCACAATGGCCTGCTTTACGTATCGAAACCTAACGTAACCGATACTCGCCAACTCATGGTACGGCTACAACAGCGGCCTCACCGCGAATTACGTAATCCGCCAATTTGGGGGATTTTTCTGTCACTCTAATTACGCCTTCGTTGGAGTGACAGAGACAAACCCCCGAATGAACTTTGTTCGTGGTGGCAGGCCAGGTCAGACCATAGTGCCTAAATCGAAGTGTCGCGAATGTCGCGATACTTCGACATGTCGAATGGCACTTCCCGGGCTCTGTACGGTCTAGAATGAGTCACCTTACTGCGTCTTTATTTTGGTCTACATTTACCGAAATTGTAAGCATTAATTTGTGCGATCAAAATCAAAACTACAATGTAGGTATAGGTACTTAAGAATTGGAATTGGTAGGTATGTTCTGGAATTGGACAAGGACAAGAAAAGCAGATTATTTCCTGTCTATTCATACACATTCAAGTTTTTGCCGGTTTATCTAAAAGCAAAAGTCAAAACATCCGCTTTTAGATACACCACTGAACCAATTAAAGTTTTATGGTCATTCGATTAGGAACACACAACTCAGGTCGACAGTTAGGGTAAATCCACCTATACCACCTTACTCTGTTTGGGTACGTTTCGGTTTCGGACTTTCGGCCTTGAAAGCAAATGTTGACAATTTCGAGTGAGATTTTTTTTAATATATTTATTTTCAAAACTACAATTTATGTACATAGATTAAATCTAACTAATCTACTTAACCTAACCTATATCTAAGATTGGCCCTTGTGGCATTGTACCGAGGATGCTGGCGGCATTTCCTCGCTGTATTGCAATACTGATGCGTTGTGCGAGGAAGTCGCCGGCTCTTCGGTCTTTAGTTACATCAACCAGACGTTTCGCGATCTCAGCAAACAATTTGCGTGCGCTGGGGCCCCAAGAACCTAAAGTTTCTACGCCAAACGGTACAAAATCGTACTCTTTGCCGAGGCCCTTATATTTATTACGCTTTAAAAATTCGGCATTTTCAGCCGCATCAAACGATTATAACGATAAATGTTGTTTAATATTTTTTCTAAATAAATTGTTATTAGGTACAGATTACCTCAACACATGGTTATTTATCTTTCAAAACACCTAAATTGTATAGGTAATCTTTTTGATATAATATTATGATGTAGGTGATGATGATGTTTTTCCTGTCGTAGATTTGTCGTAATCGACACGATATCTTGTTGTCACGTACCGATTAATCAAATCAAACGTTGCCCATTCTCACCTTAAACTTGTTGACTTGTCTTATCTTCTGGGCGTGTATCCGTATCAACATTTTTGCGAATCTTTGTAATTAAACTTACCTACTTACGAGTACTAACCTAACTATCACCTTTTTTACTAACACGTTCTTCAGAAGATCGTATTGGCCGAAATGTATTTTTTGAATACCTACTTAACTACCTAAAGGTCAAATTACAAAAGATGGCAACATTTAAAAAGCGTGTAGTTCTACCAAGCAAGGAACGCAATACCTAAATATTAGTTCCCGGGTCCGAATCGATTGCAATAAAGCCATGTAAAATTAATTGAACAACCTATGTACCTACTTATTTTATATATTTTTAGACGGAATATTTCGTCGAATAAGTCATGAATAACCAATTAACTAAGCATACAAAACATAATTGTTTCTTCACCAATGGAAACGTTGCCGTCAATACGAGTATATTTCGAAATTAGGTGATATGATAGGAAATTTCCCTAACGGTCGGAATACTTGGAATATTATAGTAACTTACTAACAATAATAACCAAGAAACAGAAAAGGTGAAGTCTGGGTCACGTTACAATTTTTTATTTAGGTTTAGCGCTCAAAATGTAGTTTTACACATTGTACCTAACACAAAAATACCTTAGTAATACCTAGTAGGTATAAAACGTATAACTTAATCCATATTTATTATTTATTAAGTAGGGACATAAGAAAAAATGCTCTGCAATTTATTGTTTTGTCTAACTAAACGATTAGAAAAAACACATTTAGAAAAAAAATGGTGTTAAATAGGGTACATACCCAACTAGCAAAATTTCGTCATATAATCGTCGCGGAAACGTAACATATTCAGGCTTTTAGCTTATGAAATTGGTCATAAAAACGTAATAATTACGTTTATATAACGCGATTTGGGCCCATATTACTCAGCTTTTTAGCCATATAAAAGCCATTTAACTGAAACTGCCACCACTTATTAGTCATATAATAATCATCGCCGTGACCACTTTATAGCTAGCTAGCTGTATAACAGCGACTTATATAGCTTTTATATTACTTTTAATCATATAACAGCCATATAACCGTTGAGTTAGTTATTTATTGATCATATAATTGCTACTTATATGCCAAATTTGTGGAATAAAAGTGTCCAGCGAAACTAAACAGAAGACGGATTGACAACTTGCTCGTGCATATAATTTTGTTAGTGCTAGCTGGTGTAAACAAAATTAAATCACTTAATGCCGTTGAGTATGTTTTGACAGAGCTATCTAAGTAATATATGACCATGTTATAATTGGCATTATAAATTCTACCTAATGGTGAAAATGTATTGCGAATACCACTTTACTGATAAAGTATACTATATTTAGTAGTAAATAATGAACGCGCCACTTTAATTATTAGTTATTACAATATAAATTAAATAAATATTTTTTATTATTACGAAGGAAACTACTATATGACATGTATACGATTAACATATCATATAACTGCTTCGTATTAGTTCCTATATAGCAAATTTAGTGGTTTAAGCGCCATGACACCTACAGGTAGATACGTTAATCATATAAAAGTAACAGCTGAAACCAAAAAGTTCTATAATAGCAATTATTTTTCCATTTACTCGAGCATAGGTCATATAAGATGTAATTGTTCGACAAATAGTCAAGTAAGCGTCATGTAAAAGCAGGTTACTCAGCATTAATTTTATATGACTCTTTAGTCATAAAAGATGTCGAGATGCTGAATAAAACACTTTTATAAAACAAGATATATAATTAGCTGTTATATGACTTCATTCACAATAGTCATATAATAGCAACTGCGTTACGTTTACTCGACTTTTTCTCACAAGTCATAAGTCAGCTATATAAGTTTTTGCTACTCGGCAAAAAAGTCATATAAGCGTTTTATAAATGTGTCTTTTTCAGCAACTTCTTATATGACTCTTAAGTCATATAAGAAAGTCGTATAAACGTGTATATGACATCTTATACGACTATTATGCTATTGCTGTATAAGTTGGCTTTATACGACAGGTACTGTGTAATTTGCGTTTATATGACTTTTATACGACATATTGCTGTATAAGCTGGCTTTATACGATAGGTACTGTGTAATTCGCGTTTATATGACTTTTATACGACTTATTAGCTGAGTAAGCTCGATGTTATATGACTGTTTTGCTAGTTGGGATAAACTATATATTGTGGTTGTTAACCGTTGTCACTCTACTCAATCTGAACCAAAAATGTATAAGTAGCCTAAGTCCTTCGGCCAGCATCAACACTTTCAATTTAATAGTTCTAGTAATAACTTTACTATTTCTTAGTATGGCCCCGGGCTATAACTGCTATAACGGGCTATAAATGTATATGCATTAGCTATAACTGCAAGATCAGAATAATCTTACCACCGCTGGGAATCGTTTCTGGTGCAGAGGTTGGCCATAACTATCCAACGCGGCAATGCCGTGAGTGTTATGGGCACCTTTGCACCGGAAGCGCTAGGGAGCGGATATTGACGGGTATTTTGCCATGTTTTTTTAATGTACCTATATAATTTTGTTTTTTATTCAAGTTCATTAAGTTTACTTTTAAGATCTAGTTAATTACTTCAATATTGTAAGTTAATTTATAATGTAATTTTAATGTTTTACATAAGTTTATAAGTTGGTAGTCAGAATAATTCTAAAAATGTGCACTTTGTCGACAGTCTCGTCGAGTGATCGCCATCCGTCGCGAGGACCAGTCAGTATGGGAGCGGCGAGCGCCGTTCTCTCCCTCCAATGTGAACCGATTCGTGAGACAAGGCGTCAAGGTCATCGTGCAGCCCTCCAACAGGCGCGCTTACCCCATGCAGGTACTGTAGACCCCGAGTGTAGACCGATACATTATGGCTTAAAGGACTATTATCCAGACCATAATAATATTATTAAGGTCGGTGCGGCGAAGTCCGGCATATTTTATTTTGAAGGAAAGTCAATTAGGGTCGGTCAAATCAGTTGATGTGACAGACTTCCCTGATAGATGGTCTTACCCGCATTGACCTTACAAAAACAGATTCATTAGTACCATTTTGAACTTTAAAGTTTAAATAATAGAGTTGTCTTTTTGTCATAATAGTAGGTACTGCTTTTTGCCACAATTGATTACCAACTTTATGTCATACCAACTGGCTGAACTGGGTGTTTAGCCAAATTGCCAATCGCTAATGCTTAATCGTCAATCGTAAACGAAAGGTAGCTAACTGTCTTTGTCGCACTAATATGTAAGAGTGGCAGAGAGGGAAAACTACGATTCGCTACTAAGCGTTAGCGATTGGCAACTTGGCTAAGCATCCAGACCTTAAAGTTATGCTAGCAGCACTACAAGTATGTCTACAAAACAGAAAAAGATGTATACAGTCACCTGAAGCTCATTTCTTAAAAGCTCGTAACTGAAGCGCGATTCAATCGTGAATCGATACTAAGGGATCATTGATTTTTATGTCAATAAAGTACAGTCAGAAACTGCGATTGTTGACCCATTTAGGGTTCTCGTTAAATTGGGTATTTCATAGCGGAAGTAATACATATAAATTATTTCACTAGGACTCCTAGTTCTGCAACAATTGCAGTTCGTGATGGCACTTAAAAAAGTATCAAAGACAGTCCTATTTTGAAAGCGCTAAGATAAATTTTTAGGCAGACGGTATTAACTTTTTTTCGATGGGGTCATTCCACGAATTTTCTATCAAGAGTAGTAGGCTAGTTGTTATATTTTTTTCTGAAGATGCCATTTATTGACTCACCGGTTGTTGTTTCAGTCCTATATCAGCGCGGGTGCGGTGATCCAGGAAGACATCAGCGAGGCCAATGTGATCTTCGGAGTGAAGCAGACACCCATAGACCTTCTCATCCCGAACAAGACCTACTGCTTCTTCTCGCACACCATCAAGGCCCAGGAGGCTAATATGCCCATGCTCGACGCCATCTTGGCTAAGGTTAGAGGTCTTAACATAGTTCTAGTCAAACATTCTAGGGGTTTACCATGACGTACTAATGCGAGTTTAGTTCGAGAGAAAGGGACAAGGCTATACGAGTCGTGTATCTCTGTCCCT
Organism: Thaumatotibia leucotreta; assembly: GCA_025490895.1. Taxonomy (NCBI): domain Eukaryota; kingdom Metazoa; phylum Arthropoda; class Insecta; order Lepidoptera; family Tortricidae; genus Thaumatotibia; species Thaumatotibia leucotreta. The sequence goes on from JALPQI010002184.1 coordinate 24,670, forward strand.
TTCCCCTAAACTGAATCGCATTAGTACGTCATGGTAACATGGGTGTTTAGACAAGTTGCCAATCGCTAACGCTTAATCGTCAGTCGTAAACGAAAGGCAGCTAACTAACACGAAACCTACTACTTAACTAACTTAACACGAAATTGCACGTAATCAACTTTGTATTGTCAAAAGTCATTTTATTTTGAATTTTATGACTTGAAATCAAGCGCTGGCTTGTGGGTTGTGGGACACGAAATGGTCTGACCTCATGTCAAGTATTGGCGACGAGAGGATTAACTGCTGCAGATCAGCCCAGCAGTGCAGTAGGTATATCCACTGAAGACTGTCGCTAATGATTGCTTTGCTTGTGATTCTGAGTGACACTGAACAGTTGTTGGTTAGTCAGTTCTGAGGCTGATTCACCTAGCAAACAAAGTTTGTTATCCTATTATAGATCGGTATTAGGAGTTACTTTACAATTGTACAGAAAATTATTTGAAGGATGTTTGATTCGCTTTTGTGGAAAGTAGGGGAAATACGTCCAAAATGACACATACGTACAAAACGACACATGCGGGTTATTTTGAATTTGGCGCACTTTAAAACGAAACTGACAGTGACACTATGCAGCTATAACGGTTTTCTATGGTCTGGCAACTTTTGGACGCATCTACTTAATTAGTGCCGTTGGCATGACGGAAAATAAGTATTCACTCGTTGTGACTTTTTTTCTTGCCTATAAAGTTTTTGATCAAATGTTATCTTTTTTGGTGTTATACCCTTCGATGTACCATTTTTTTCATGCCGCAATCATTTATCTTTAGATTGCACAACTTACAATTAGAAAAAGAAGCCTTTACATATTTATTTTAAATTTTTATTTTTTTAAATTGCTATACGGACAAAACGACATACATAAAATTGGACAAAATGACATAGGGTGTGTGGCATACTTAGTGTTGGCTTATGCTCCTCAAATGTTTGATGAACTACAAAAATCCTCCTAAAGCTCTCCCGGTAAATAAAAGAATGCAAGGACACTGAACTCGTTTGAAAATATTAATGATAAAGACGATTTTCCTAATGTTTCTTACAGCGATGAAGAAAACTGCACATGTATATCTTGTAACAACCTTCATTCACACTCTTAGCCCGGAGAAGACCGATTGTCGTGTGTAAAGTGTTCAATTTCGGTTCACATTTCATGCACCAGCAATCCAAGAAGAAATAGTTGTTTCATTTGCGAATTATAGCAATAATTTTGTAATGTGTCATTTAGTCCATTAGCAATATGTCATTTTGTCCGATGCATATGGACAAAATGAATTTTGACTAGTCTCCGCTAATTATTTTTTAATATTTTTTTGGTTGATATTTTGATAGAAGTGTGTATGTGTTTCGATAACTGAAGGACCAAATATTATTGATATAAACTATGGCAGTGTTGTGAAATACCAGGGAAAAAGTTATGACACAAAAACAAAACTATGTGTCATTTTGGACGTACTTCCCCTACGACTAAAAATAGAAGTAACGCGAGGGTGCTGCGTGGGGACATGGGGTTTAGCGTCATTCCACATTTACGCTTCTAGGTAAAAACTAAATGCTTTAAAAAACCGTTAACGCTAATCCTACCTTTCAGAATATCAGACTAATAGACTACGAGAAGCTGATGGACGACGCGGGCAACCGCGTGGTTGCTTTCGGCAAATACGCCGGCGTGGCTGGCATGATCAACATCCTCCATGGACTGGGACTGCGGCTGCTGGCGTTGGGGCATCACACGCCGTTCATGGTACTTATCGACATATGTTCTGGAACATTCTAGGCTAAAATTACGCGGTCTAATGACAATAGGCTTGGGCATGTCCTGCATACTGCAATAGACTCAAGCTATGGTGAGGTGGCTACTGTAGGTATTTAATATTAATGGAGTTGTGGGAATTTAAGGATCTGTATAAAGGTTTAGGTTATTTCCTAGTTTAACCTTTCGACAAATACGCCGGCGTGGCTGGCATGATCAACATCCTCCACGGACTGGGGCTGCGGCTACTGGCGTTGGGGCATCACACGCCGTTCATGGTACTTATCCATGTTCTAGAACATTCTAGACTAAAATTACGCGATTGACAATAGGCCTGGGCATGTCCAACATACTGCAATAGACTCGAGCGACGGTGAGATGGCTACTGTAGGTATTTCATATTAATGGAGTTGTGGGAATTTAAGGATCTGTATAAAGGTTTAGGTTATTTCCTAGTTTAACCTTTCGACAAATACGCCGGCGTGGCTGGCATGATCAACATCCTCCACGGACTGGGACTGCGGCTGCTGGCGTTGGGGCATCACACGCCGTTCATGGTACTTATCCATGTTCAAGAACATTCTTGGCTAAAATCACGCGATTGACAATAGGCCTGGGCATGTCCAACATACTGCAATAGACTCGAGCCTGCGACCATATATAACATGGACGTCTAAAGCCAGCTCAAAAATGCCCCCAAAACCAATTGTTCAATTGTGCCACGATGGGCAGGACATTAGCGCTTTCTTAACGTCGCGCATATTTCGACGCAACCTCAGTGACAAATGTTTATAGAATAGGTACAGCCAATCAAAACTTTGATGGACCAATCACAACCATTTTTAAATGGTGGTTTAAGTTTTTATAGGTTGATATTGATATTCATTACCGTTATGCACTGAAGAGGGGGTGTCACTTGTCAACTAAAATTCTGGACCATTTTTGAAAGGCAATTTAATATGGCATGCGGCTTCCATGTTTTATTTGTTCGTAGTCTAGGCTAAAATTACGCGGTCTAATGACAATAGGCCTGGGCATGTCCAACATACTGCAAGACTCGAGCTATGGTGAGGTAGCTACCGTAGGTATTTAATATTAATGGAGTTGTGGGAATTTAAGGATCTGTATAAAGGTTTAGGTTATTTCCTAGTTTAACCTTTCGGCAAATACTGGCTGGCGTGGCTGGCATGATCAACATCCTACATGGACTGGGACTGCGGCTGCTGGCGTTGGGGCATCACACGCCGTTCATGGTACTTATCCATGTTCTAGAACATTCTAGACTAAAATTACGCGATTGACAATAGGCCTGGGCATGAGGTGGCTACTGTAGGTATTTAATATTTATGGAGTTGTGGTTGGCTATAATACGTCTATACGCATAGTTAGTAGGAGAGGCCTACGTCTAGCAGTGGACAGAGATAGGCTGATGATGTGTGTGATGTGTGGTGCACCCTTTAAGGATCTGTATAAAGGTTTAGGTTATTAACTTACGTATTTATATACCTACTTAATTAATGACCCTGATGTTGATTATACAATTGGCACTATCTAATCAAGGCGATTGCCAGTACTAAACAATAAAGTAAGCCCTTAGAAACGGATAAATAAATATAAATTTTCTTGGTATTCGTGGATAAGTGTTGTCACGCGAAATTTTCACGGTTAAGTGTCCGTTATCTTTATCAGCTCACATTGACCTAGTAAAGAAGACAAAGTGGATCCATACTGCAATAAGAAAATAAGCTTAGGCCACTTCTATGCCTATGTGATGGCTGGATATACAATCGTCTGGATATTACAATGTCGCACATCAATAGGCGTCATGGATTGATGATTATGGACACTATTGTCCCTCCTCCTAAGACAAATAAAAGTAGGATTGTTTCGAGTATTTGGACCAGTTGCTACTGTTAGACTACATTAATAGTATGTAAATGTAGTACCTATTGTACTAACATAATATATTGTACATACAGTCAAGGGCAAAAATATGTGTACACTTTTGCACCTTATTTTTACGGCATAAGAAAAAAAAGTGTATACATATTTATGCCCTTGACTGTACTAACAAAGTGTAGGTATACCTACATATTAATTAGTAACATAATGTATATTAATTTTAAGTCTACTAACAAAATATGGATTTCTAATAGTCCGAATGAAACAGCTTTTTTTTATTTATTAATATTTCCAAGCTAATGAACTTTGAATTTTTGCTTGGAAGAGTTCATTTGGTCGGATTCTACGCGCTCTTCGTCACCAAAGGGCGCCTCATGTCATACATTAAATTCTGTATGTTCCAGCACATCGGACCAGCGCACAACTACCGCAACTCAAGCATGGCCCGACAGGCCATCCGCGACGCCGGATACGAGGTGGCCCTCGGCATGATGCCGAAGTCCCTTGGGCCACTGACGTTCGTCTTTACTGGCTCCGGGAATGTGTCGCAGGTATTATACTCTTTCTACTCGTTCCTGAGAATCACTACTACCAAACGCCAAGCATCACCAAATGGCCCCTCACCTTCTTTCATGAGTTGTAACCCTTATAGCTTCGCACCAATACTACCTTCCAAAAAAGAGCATACTGGGAGTGCTAGAATGCTCGCTGGGTATCACTAGATCATGACAATTTCTTACCATCTAACCACTCATTTGCTACGAAATTTTGGTTGAGCTTTATTCCTATGTAAAATAAGAGTGACAGCTGATAACCAGAGTTACCACAAGAAATTGAGTGGCTAAGTAGTGATCTGTTATAATTTTTCTCGATGACAAAAAAATTGTCACAAGGTGTCCCCGAAAGAATTGAAAAGTATGTAAATTGATTTGAATAGTGTTTATAATTTCAGGGAAGTCAAGAAATATTCTCCGAGTTGCCACACGAGTATGTTCCCCCGGAGATGCTCAGAAAAGTAGCAGAACATGGAAGTAAGTATACCTACTTAATCTTCGATGTATCTCCTTAAATAACATTCTTATCATTATCAGCAGAAGTATAACTTCAGCCCTTTTGGTCTCTGCAGGTGCTGGTAAAATTGTTCATAAAAGAATAGTAAATAAGACTTATAAGACTAAAGATATATGTTTATAGGTCCAAACAAGATCTACGGGTGCGAAGTGCGCCGGCGTCACCATCTGGAGAGGAAAAATGGCGGTGGTTACGATGCGCAGGAGTATGAAGAGCACCCTGAGCGATACATCTCTACCTTCGCGCAAAAGGTAACGTAATGCCACTTCTTAGATTCTTTATTTGCCCTTTTGTGTAAAGTCATTAGCATAACGCTCGTGATCGTAGGCAGAGTTATGACTACGAATTTTAAGCCAATATTATCATCGACTTGATAGTGTTTACCTACTACAGTTTTGTTTGTGAGCTAGTTGATTCCAGTAATGGATCAGTTATTTGGAAAATACCCTAGTCGATCTTACCTTACAACTTTTTTTTTTTGTTGTATAGATTTTCATGTTTCTGTTTTACCAGCTTAAGTATCAGTTATTTTACAGACTGGCTTAAATAAACAGCTGTTTACCTACTTGTACTTATAGTGCATCAAGATTGCATTGCCTCATTACCCTTGCAGCTTATCTGTTTAGATAGTGTGGTAAACAAACGAGAATAACATCGCATTCTGTGTTATCGGTCATGGAGTGGGTTAGGTTAATTATATTGATTTTATTTCACTTCAACGTCATTCTTTTAAGTAGCTTTAACACTTGATATAGCTATTGATTTGACGTCATCCAGTGCTTGATTTTGTGCCAAATGGTCGTTAAAATGACTGCTGACGCTTGACATATAATTATTATTGTGTACTACCTATACTTATTTCATATTTCAAAGTTCTGAATAAACAATTAAAAAAATACGTGACTTCTGTTGCAGTCGTACCCGCCAAATAATGCAATCAGCGGTTATGTTTAATTGCCATAGCCATACGTTTAGAATGAAAATATAATTATTTAAGTATACAGCAGTCTTATTTTTTGAAATAAATCCGCTCTGGATAACAGCCGGTTTCCAAAGCGGATTTATTTCCTGAAAGAAGAAGAATTTGTACTGTTTTATTTTACCGAAGTGCACAATAAAGAGTATTGATTTCGTTGTTTATCCGCCAGATTGCGCCATACACGTCCGTGCTGGTGAACTGCATCTACTGGGCGGTGGACAGCCCGAAGCTCCTCACCATACCAGATGCTAAGCACCTGCTGATTCCCTCACATACGCCGTGGCTTCCTAAGAGTATCGGCGCGCCTGCTCTGCCACATCGGTTCGTATAGCAGTACCACAAAGTACCCCATAATCTCTGGCAGTACTGATTAAGTCAGGGGGACCCTTGGTGGGTCCGGTTTAGTGTCAAGTCTGACCACCCCATAAATGCCGATGGGGAAATATTCCCGTTAAATAATTTTAATGTTGGTGGTTACCAAGCAAGTGCTATTTGATGGTAAACCAAAGCCAATTACATGGTCGGTGACTAAAGCCTTCATGAAAAACACTAAGGCCAATGATCAGCAACAATTTTTGGCTCTAAAATTATTCGGGTCAACTCACCAGCGCTGGCGAGGTCGGCCAATTTCAAGTGTTTGCAAATTTTGATTCAATAAAAGGGTTGGATGTTAAAGAACATGTGGGGTCATTGAGATATTTGAGATTTATCGCAACACCCATTCTTCTATTAATTCTTAAATATTCAGGAAGTGTACTCGTGGTGAAATCGTGTTGACAGCTAAGTAGTTAATTGTATATTCTCCAGTATGCTGGCGATCTGCGACATCTCCGCGGACCCTGGCGGCTCCATCGAGTTCATGAACGAGTGCACCACCATTGACACGCCCTTCTGCCTCTACGATGCCGATAGGAATAAGGATACTAAAAGGTTTGTTCATTAAATGTTGTCATCATGAGACATGATACATTCCAAACGAAAGAGGAGAGCGTTTTATTTGACATCTAGCGGCGACTACGTGGTTGAGGGATCCGGCACAAAGGACCAAAAGTAGCATATTGATTTGTTAATTATCATGCTTTCCGGCTTTGATAGTTGAAGTGGTTAAGTATTTGTTCTCGTATATTTTGGACATCATCATCATCATCATATCAGCCGAAAGACGTCCACTGCTGAACATAGGCCTCCCCCAAAGATTGCTACAATGACCGGTCCTACGCCACCCGCATCCAGCATATTTTGGACAGCCTGATCGTAATTTCTACCACAAGCGTAGATTTAAATACCCAGTTCACAGCTGAAAACCGCCGTTAGTCGGCATCTGCCTGTTGTACGGGTAGGAAGAGTATAAAATATATGTTACACACTCTTCAAACTTAAATAAATCTAATCATTGGTGCCTGTGGCTGATTCCCTTACATGCATAATGTCTTTCAAACCCTAATGTTCAGTTTCAAGGGCCCCGGCGTGCTAGTGTGCTCCATCGACAACATGCCGACGCAGCTGCCGCGAGAGTCCACCGACTTCTTCGGAGACTTGCTGTTCCCCTACGCTGAGGATATCATGAAGTCTGACGCTTCTCGCCCGTTGGAGGATCACAACTTCACGCCTGTAGTTCAAGGAGTAAGTCTGCTTTCAATGGCCTAAAACTATTGATGAAGTGTAGAAGTTGCTCCACATGTTTACCTACTTGTTTTCTGCAATTTTAAATCAAACCATCCGTCCACAAATTTATTATGAGTCGTAATAAAGCTAGGAGTATCTAAAGCACGAATTAGGAGATTAAAAACTTTTAGTACTTTTCGTCCCAATCCCAACCTCCCTAAATAGTGTTTATAGGGTTCGGATTAATAATTCAATTATGTATTTATCCAACGTTTTTACAGGCCATAATCACGAGCAACGGCAAACTGACACCGCCCTTCGAATATATCAACGAATTGAGATCATCAAACAAGTAAGTACCATAGAATCCGGGTAATCTTGAGAGCCCGATGGGTGGCCGCGATATAGGGTGTGCAATTTCATTCGATTTGGTTGCTAACCAGCGACCACCGATCCACTCCGATTACAATTTCCGGAAATACCACTTAAATTGATTATTAGTTTTACGACCTTTAGACTTCTCGAGATTGGTCTACTTGTACTTGGGCCAGTTCTACTATTGACATTTAAGTAAACACAATTTTCGTTGCAGTCGTTCTCGGCACAAGGTGGAAGGCAACGAGCAGCAGAACTCAGTGGTGATTCTTGGCAGCGGACTAGTATCGGCTCCCGTGGTCGAATACCTCGCTAAGGAGAAGAACATCTCGGTTACTATCGGTATGTTATGACTAGTTTTCCCACTATCGATTAGATAAACCGAAGAGTCTATTTACTGTTTGCGAAATATACATTACATATTTTCTACTCGTAAATTAAACTAAGATTGTTTCACTATTAACACTGTGGAGCTTGTTTACCTTTGAAATTTTGGATTCTAAGTCTCCTTTCAATCGTTTCCAAGCATTTGAGTTGAAAATTGGCGCCTCCATGACAAAGGCTTCAAGCAAAAATTGCCCGTCTACATTTCTACTTTTTACGTAGCATCCCAAGTAAAGGAGGAGGCGGATGCGCTAGCGGAGCGTTACGGCGTCCGCTCCGCCTACCTGCAAGCGGACGATGACGCTGCGTTACGGGCCACCGTCGCACGCGCACGGCTGGTGGTGTCCCTGCTGCCTTACGAGCTGCACGGGGCGGCGGCGCGAGCGGCTATCGACGCCGGCGCTCATGTCGTCACGGCGTCTTATGTGAGGCCTGAGGTTCAGGAACTACATGACCGGTAAGTCTGTGAAATGGTAACCACCTACTAGATGAAGATTGCGTTTTGCGAGCCACCGTAGCACGCGTCCCTCGTAGTCTGCAGTGCTGCCCTATTCGTTGTACAAGACTGCTGCGTGGGGCTCATGTTGTTATGGCGTCTAAAGGTGCGTTCAAACCAAAAGAGCATTCGCTGTTCTATCCCCCGTTCTACGAAATCAACCTATCACGTTTTGTGTAACGATCCAATTTCGTAGAGTCGAGGGTTGGAATAGCGAATGCTCTTTTGGTTCGAACGCACCTTTATTTGTCGCCAGGGTGCGAAGTCAAGATGCCAATCGCTGATACTCAGTCGCAACCGAAACGCAACTGAAGAAAGAGTGGCAGAGAGAAAAAACTACAATACGCTTATGTGCGTCAGCATTTGGCATCTTGGCGAACGGTGAGAGTTTCTTTTCTCCCGATTATTGGATAACATTTCTACCTTACTGACTTTACTTCAGCAGCGTCGTCACTTTTGACTTCCCATTCATCTACAATCATCCAAACCAACGATGCTATGATATTACCTACATACCTACCATTTTAAATAACTATAAATTTACTTACCTACTTTAGTTTCGATAGGTTTCGATTACTGAACTTAGGTACCCTGTGCATATTACAGTGCTAAGGAGGCCGGAGTGACGATTCTGAACGAGGTCGGCCTGGATCCCGGCATCGATCACCTTCTGGCCCTGGAGTGCATTCATGATGTCCAGAACCACGGTGGAAGAATCGACTCCTTCGTCTCATACTGCGGAGGTACCTAGTACCTACAAATATATTTGACTAGGAAAGACAATATAAAACTCTCTAACATTTAAAGGTTGCCTCTCTAAAGAACATACTCTGTAGAAATAGTTCGAATGACAGTAGCCAGGGATCGGATAACGGTTTTTTAAACGGTTTTTATTAACTTCACCGCGTATCAACTGTCGTCGATGCTTCAAATCTTGTGATCGATTTTTCGACCACTTGTACTGCACCGAAATCAATAAAATTTTGAACTCTTATCAGGTCCCCATGACAATGCAATATTATTATATTTGTATCCTTGTATCCTCAAAGCCTGATGCTGCAGACGTACTGCTTACCTTAACCGAGAGTGTTAGACACGTGAAAATGAAAGTATAGCATGTTTGGCATAATCAAATACTAACAGCCAGATCTTGACTTCCAACTCCTCACTCCTGATGCTGCAGTACTGCCTACAATAACCGCAAGGTTTATCTTTTATCAATATATGATTTTAAAGAAGTTCTTTAGATATTAAGTACAAACATGCGAATTTAATACTAACGTCCAACTCCTCAAATCTGATACTCCAGTGTTACTGCCTGCCACAACGGCTAGGTTTAGCGATAAGTAGATTTTGAAGTACTGCATAAGATATTTGGTAGAAACATACGGATTTCATCATCATCATCATCATCATTTCAGATGAAAGACGTTCACTGATGAATATAGGCCTCCCCCAAAGATTGCCACAAGGACCGGCCCTGTGCCAACCGCATCTAGCGACCTTCACCAGGTCATGAGTCCATCTTGTGGAGGGCCTACCCACGCTACGCCTTCCGGTACGTGACCGCCACTCGAGAACCTTACTGCCCCAACGGCTATCAGTTCCACGCGCAACGAGCCCCGCCCACTGCCACTTCCTGCGGCCCTCCGGCCGATAGACTGACAGCGTGAGTGGATAGCGTAGGGCGAGCTGTTGGGTCCGGCTGATAGACTAACAGCGTGAGTGGTTCGCGTAGGGCGAGCCATCGGGCCTGCGGCCCTTCGGCTGATAGAGTGACAGCGTGAGTAGATCGCGTAGGGCGAGCCGTCGGGCCTGCGGCCCTCCAGCTGGTAGAGTGACAGTGTCAGTGGATCGCGTAGGGCGAGCCGTCGGGCCTGCGGCCCTCCATCTGATAGGGTGACAGTGTCAGTGGATCGCGTAGGGCGAGCCGTCGGGCCTGCGGCCCTCCAGCTGATAGAGTGACAGCGGGAGTGGTTTGCGTAGGGCGAACCGTCGGGCCTGCGGCCCTCCAGCCGATAGACTGACAGCGTGAGTAGTTAGCGTAGGGCGAGCTGTTGGGTCCGACTGATAGACTAACAGCGTGAGTGGTTTGCGTAGGGCAGGCTGATAGTGACAGCGTGAGTGGATCGCGTAGGGTGAGCCATCGGGCCTGCGGCCCTCCAGCTGATAGAGTGACAGCGTGAGTGGATCGCGTAGCGTAGGGCGAGCCGTCGGGCCTGCGGCCTTCCAGCTGATAGAGTGACAGCGTGAGTGGATCGCGTAGCGTAGGGCGAGCCGTCGGGCCTGCGGCCCTCCAGCTGATAGAGTGACAGCGTGAGTGGATCGCGTAGCGTAGGGCGAGCCGTCGGGCCTGCGGCCCTCCAGCTGATAGAGTGACAGCGTGAGTGGATCGCGTAGCGTAGGGCGAGCCGTCGGGCCTGCGGCCCTCCAGCTGATAGAGTGACAGCGTGAGTGGATCGCGTAGCGTAGGGCGAGCCGTCGGGCCTGCGGCCCTCCAGCTGATAGAGTGACAGCGTGAGTGAATCGCGTAGCGTAGGGCGAGCCGTCGGGCCTGCGGCCCTCCAGCTGATAGAGTGACAGCGTGAGTAGTTCGCGTAGCGTAGGGCGAGCCGTCGGGCCTTCGGCCCTCCAGCTGATAGAATGACAGCGTGAGTGGATCGCGTAGCGAAGGGCGAGCCGTCGGGCCTGCGGCCCTCCAGCTGATAAGAGTGGCAGGCTGGCAGCGTGAGTGGTTCGCGTGAGGCGAGCCGTAGGGCCTGCGGCCCTCCAGCTGATGGTCGACTGACAGTATGAGTTTATATTTTATAGTCTCGAAATTCGACTTATATAATGTGTACAGTATAAAAATTTAAACTTGATTTTCTCAATAAACTAAATTGATTGATATATTCCTTATTGTCAGATCTCTGTTATTTAAGGTATTGTTTGAATAACACACGTCCATTTGAGACACTTCGGCCATTCAAGCAGACATTTTTTTAGTGTCAGATTTCTAAAAATATCTATTCATCAGGGATTCCCCTCTCGTTACACATAAAATAATGTCCATTACGTTTACATAATTATGTGTCGTGATTAAAGCGCGAGAGTTAAACGCTAGCATGCATAATTGTATTGCATATTACAAACAACATCTTTGATCTAGAATAAGTAGGTATAGTATCGGCAATAAACTTAACAATTGTACTAAAAACTTGAAAATAAAATAAGTAAAAAAGTTTTAAGTTAAACGGTTTTTATTGCACCAAAAACTAGAAAATAAAAATTAGCTGTAACTAACCGTAGATGCTACTTTCTGTAGATTAGTCACGTGAAACTATTATCACTGTAGTCTTCCCAAGTCGGATGCTGAAAACCACGTTTAGCCTCTATGTCAGTGGATTAAGCGTTACTTAATCGGAAACTTTTACCAAACTAAAATAAAAACGTGGGGCGTTATTATAAAGAAACATACAAGTTCAAAAAATGTAATTGTAGCTTTAATTTTGCAATTAATCATCCATCTGTTCCAACACTTCTACGCAGGTAGTAAATAACTTTTATCAAGGCCAGAACAAAACTTATTACACTATTGCTATCTTGATTTCTATGTGTGTTCTTAAATAACTATAGTGACTTAAACACAATTGCGTACGCCCCACGTTTTTATTTTAGTTTGGGAAAAGTTTCCGATTAAGTAACGCTTAATCCACTGACATAGAGGCTAAACGTGGTTTTCAGCATCCGACTTGGGAAGACTACAGTGATAATAGTTTCACGTGACTAATCTACAGAAAGTAGCATCTACGGTTAGTTACAACTAATTTTTATTTTTTAGTTTTTGGTGCAATAAAAACCGTTTAACTTAAAACTTTTTTACTTATTTTATTCTCCATACAAAAGAACGGTTCCAATTCCGTTCTTTTTCGTTCTTCGGTATATATATTTTTTGTTAATGGAGTAATTCAAAAATACGATGAACCCCTTACCGCATGAATAAATAAAATATTTTAAAAATAAAAATAAAACCGCCTTCAAAAATTCGCCCGAACTAAAAAGTTAAAAATAATATTGGTTCCTACTTCTTAGGATTTCCTACCCAAACCTTTAAACCTTTTACCCTATTCATTGAAATAAAACATTATGGCTAGGTACCCTACAGATTTCTTAGAAGTCGGTGCCAAGCCGAATACGTTCATAGCTATATATTAGATAGAGCTTTGTAACTTACTGTCACTCCGATTACGCTTTTATCAACAGAATGGTCTGCCTCAGTCATTTTCATGAAAGCATAACCGGAGTGACAGTAAGTTACAAAGCTCTATCAAATACATATAAGTACTCGCAAAGTGAACATATTTGGCTTGGCACCGACTTCTAAGAAATCTGTAGGGTACCTAGCCATAATGTTTTATTTCAATGAATAGGGTAAAAGGTTTAAAGGTTTGGGTAGGAAATCCTAAGAAGTAGGAACCAATATTATTTTTAACTTTTTAGTTCGGGCGAATTTTTGAAGGCGGTTTTATTTTTATTTTTAAAATATTTTATTTTTTGCTTTTTAGTAGTGTAAATATAAAATCGTTATTCAGTATGCTCTAAATACTTATAATTAGAATGTACTGCACTGTAGTAGGCCATAAAACCTGAACTGGCGAACTTATATGAATACAAAAACAATTTCAAAGGTAACAAACTTAGCATGCCAATATTATTTAAAGAATCACTAACCGCTAACCGACATGTCATAACTACTAAGCAAACACTTGAATGGATCTCGAAAATGTATGACATTCGTTATATACAAAGAATGATCCTCCAACCCCTAATCGTTAAGGAGTTATTCCTTTCATCATCAGCTCACCAACATGAGACTATGACCACCTAAAGGCAAATACTCGAATAGCCTCCAAAATATATGAAATATGTTATATTTAAAGAATTATCCCCCAACTCCTAATTGCTAAAGAGTTGTACCTTCCATCATCAGATCACCAACTTAAGATGTTCATGACTACCTAGATGCAAATACTTGATTAGTCTTCGAAAATAAATGAAAAATGTCATGTGTGCCTACAACATTTGAAGAGTTCCCTCGATTTCTCCAGGATCCCATCATCAGATCTGGATTCGGTGACAATGGGACCAACTAGAAGGTATACCCTTTCAAACAAAAAAAGAATATTTCAAATCGGTCCACGCGTCTTCGAGTAATCGGGGAACATACATAAAAAAAAAAAAGATTTCGACGAATTGTAAACCTCCTCCTTTTTGAAGTCGGTTAAAAATAAATTGTTGTTTGAACTTTAATGGCAATCAATAGAGTTCAATTTTATAGCGGCCATATATGGCTTCTATGCGGTAAGGCTTTAATAATTCATAAAATGTTGAAAACTACATAAAAAGTGTAAAACATTTTTAACCGACTTCAAAAAGGAGGAGGTTTACAATTCGTCTAAATCTTTTTTTTTTTTTTATGTATGTTCCCCGATTACTCGAAGACGCGTGGACCGATTTGAAATATTCTTTTTTTGTTTGAAAGGGTATACCTTCTAGTTGGTTCCATTGTCACCGAATCCAGATCTGATGATGGGATCCTGGAGAAATCGAGGGAACTCTTCAAATGTTGTAGGCACACATGACATTTTTCATTTATTTTCGAAGACTAATCAAGTATTTGCATCTAGTCATGAACATCTTAAGTTGGTGATCTGATGATGGAAGGTACAACTCTTTAGCAATTAGGAGTTGGGGGATAATTCTTTAAGTATAACATGTTTCGTGTATTTTGGAAGCTATTTGAGTATTTGCCTTTAGGTGGTCATCCTTTCATGTTGGTGAGCTGATGATGTAAGGTTCAACTCCTTGGAGATTAGGAGTTGGGGGATAATTCTTTAAATATTAGTACATTGTGCATCAAGGGAGGTAAGTACGGAATTACTAACGAGAGTGTTAGAAGCCCAACGCCGTTAGGCGGAGGGCTTTTATGACTCGAGTTAGTATTCCGCTTACCGACCGTGATGCATACAATGTTTTTCATCACACTTGCCAACCAAAAAATAAGTTTTAAGACATAATATTATTAAATGACGTACTGACATTTCTATTACTCCCTAGGGAATTTCACTTTTCTATTACTCCCGCTACGCGCGCAAGCAATGGCGCGCTTAGACAGCAAGTGTGATGAAAAACATATTTCACATATTTTGGAGGCTATTCGAGTATTTGCCTTTAGGTGGTCATAGTCTCATGTTGGTGAGCTGATGATGAAAGGAATAACTCCTTAACGATTAGGGGTTGGAGGATCATTCTTTGTATATAACAAATGTTATACATTTTCGGGATCTATTCAAGTGTTTGCTTAGTAGTTATGACATGTCGGTTAGCGGTTAGTGATTCTTTAAATAATATTGGCATGCTAAGTCTGTTACCTTTGAAATTGTTTTTGTATTCATATAAGTTCGCCAGTTCAGGTGTTATGGCCTACTACAGTGCAGTACATTCTAATTATAAGTATTTAGAGCATACTGAATAACGATTTTATATTTACACTACTAAAAAGCAAAAAATAAAATATTTTAAAAATAAAAATAAAACCGCCTTCTAAAATTCGCCCGAACTAAAAAGTTAAAAATAATTTTGGTTCCTACTTCTTAGGATTTCCTACCCAAACCTTTAAATCTTTTACCCTATTCATTGAAATAAAACATTATGGCTAGGTACCCTACAGATTTCTTAGAAGTCGGTGCCAAGCCAAATTTGTTCACTTCGCGAGTACTTATATGTATTTGATAGAGCTTTGTAACTTACTGTCACTCCGGTTATGCTTTCATGAAAATGACTGAGGCAGACCATTCTGTTGATAAAAGCGTAATCGGAGTGACAGTAAGTTACAAAGCTCTATCTAATATATACCTATGAACGTATTCGGCTTGGCACCGACTTCTAAGAAATCTGTAGGGTACCTAGCCATAATGTTTTATTTCAATGAATAGGGTAAAAGATTTAAAGGTTTGGGTAGGAAATCCTAAGAAGTAGGAACCAAAATTATTTTTAACTTTTTAGTTCGGGCGAATTTTTGAAGGCGGTTTTATTTTTATTTTTAAAATATTTTATAAAATATTCTGCTATTTCGAGGTTTTTCTAAAAAACCGCATTCCGCATTTCGGATTATCGGATAAACTATATCTACTGCTATACTTCATCTATTTTGATTTTTGTAGCTATAAAGACCATGGCAGTAGGATAATTGCAACAATTTTATAGAATAAATCTAAACTAACGACGACTATTCTAAAAATGTTATTAATAGAAAAACCAATGATTGAAAATACGATATTCCAGGTCTTCCGGCACCTGAGTTCAGTGACAACGCGCTGAGGTACAAGTTCTCGTGGAATCCGCGAGGTGTGCTCCTCAACACCATTTCCGGAGCTAAATATCTGAGCAGAGGACAAGTAAGCAATACACTTTAGCTAAATAAATTAAAACCTTCTACGACTATTAACCAATCAAACTCATACGGTGCGACCACGCGACAATGCTCGTATCAATATTATCTTCGTTTATTATTTTTGCAAAAAATGCTGTTATAGTGATTGCATTATGAGTACTGTATGCTTAGCACATGATTGGCGCGACAGTATCTCGCCGCGAGATAGTCTTTCTGTCCCTCTTTTGTTAATATAGCTAGTGAATGACGGGAGATCTATCTCGCGGCGACATACTGTTGCACCAATCATGTGCTAAGCCAGCTGATGAGCTTCTGATGACAAATGGTCTGTAGCTTGGAAAGAACGTAATTATTTAAGTAACCAAAAACAGAAGTAATAAATGAAATAAGTACCTACGTAGACTAATTACATACACTATTGGCACAGATCAGAGACTATTGGTAACTAATTACGTACACCATACCATTTGGTATTTGACATCACAACTGACACTTGGGAGTAGGTACTTACCCCCTTATTCGTACCCCCTTACGTTTGCTAACTTAACAAGCTGCTAATAATTGTTTGTCCCTTTCGGTCTTAACAATGTGCCCAGAAGAGCAAAAGGGACAAACAATTATTAGCGGCTTGTTAAGTTAGCAGACGTTTATGAATAAGAGGGTTAGACTTTTGTTTGATTATTTTAGATAGTGGAGGTCCTCAGTGGCGGTGAGCTAATGTCAGTGGCTCGTGAGCTGGACTTCCTACCAGGATTCGCCTTCGAAGGCTTCCCCAACCGCGACAGCACGCAGTACGCCAAACTTTACGGTATCGAAGACGCACACACCATCTTCCGAGGCACCATCCGGTACAGAGGTATGTGGAAATAAGAGCTTGCATTCCAAGTTTAAACGATGTTCCTACATACTACACCATACAGTATTTCAGTCAAATGTCCATAGTATATGAACATACGGACATGACGAAGCCCTTACAGGATTCCATTTTGCCAGCACGGAACCCTAAAAATAAATGGTTAACGAACCAGCTAGCAGGTAACTTGATTCCTAAACCATAAAAATCTACATATTATGTAGTTGTAGGTGTACAGAAATAGTCGATCTATTAGTTCTATTACTTACTGGTTTAATTTCTGATATTATAACTCGGAATTGGCATTTTTTCCAATTCAACTAACTTTGTGTTTCGTGCAGGTTTCGCTGAAACCATGATCGCTATGCAGCTGTTCGGACTAGTGGACCCGAATCCTCATCCGTCTCTTCATCCTGAAGGACCTGAAATAACTTGGGTACGCTTATGAACTAATACAATGATGAGATTGATGAATATCCTCAAAATTTATTAGATGACGCGACTGATGATGAATGATGATCGTTCATTGATCAGATTTTATACGAGATGGCCAATAAATAAGTGCATATCCGTTGCTGGGATTTTTTTTTAATAAATCTACCCTACCCACTACTTAACTTCTGAAACATACCAATTTCTATTAATAATTATTTTGCTTCCCACAATGTCACTGGCAGCAGGAATGCACTTATTTTTCACACTGTCTGTTTAGTCTTAGTTTTTTTCAACTACTGATCTACGGTCTGGACGGCGCAGCGTGGGAAGCCCCCCCACAAGATGGAGCGACGACCTGGTAAAGGTTGCGGGTGTCCAATGGATGCGGACAGCTCACGACCGATCTTTGTTGGAACTCTCTGGGGGAGGCCTATGTCCAGCAGTGTACGTCAATTGGCTGCTGCTAATGATGATGATGATCTACGGTCATGATTTAATTTCAACCTGAAACCCCCAGCGCCAATTCGCCTGCGAGCTCCTCGGGCTGACGGACTCGTCGATCTTCTACGAGAACCTAAAGACGCGGCTCACGGAGCGCATCGGCAGCGCGGGCGCCGCCGGCATCGAGTCGCTCGGCCTGCTGCAAGACAATGTCGTCGTCAAGAAGAACACGCCTTTGGACACTATCAGCCACTATTTGACTAATAAATTGGAATTGGGTAAGTTTCAATCGGATACCATCAGATAAGTACACGTAACTACATACACTATCCATGGGTTCATTATGAGATCATAGGGTAAGATAATAATTGATAAAAGGAGAAGCAACCTATATTTTAGGTATATCGGCGGCCCAACCGCAACCTTCGAAATCCGCAAATTTCGAGGATTTGTGTCTCTCACCTTATGACGCCTTCGTTGGAGCAACAGAGAAAATCCTCGAAATTTTCGAATTTTGGTTTTCGCAGTAGTAGGCGGCGTATCAATATCGTCTTGAACAAATTATAAATATGTCAGAAGAAAAGGTTCCAAAAATACCGAGCAGCTAATATGTTGAAGGATAACCCTAAGGGGAACGGGTCGCTCCACACTAATAAAGCCTTACAAGTTTATTAGTGTGGAACGAAGCGAAGATTAACACCTTTTTGTTAATATTTTAATGTCCAAAAATTATAGCCAATGGACGATGCATGGGTGGGACGATGCATGCACAACATTCACAACCCACCCGTACATCGTCCATGAGGTGAGCTATCAAATTTCAGTAAAGTGTTAACTTAGTAGCTACAGTATTAGAATGGAAAATTCACATTGGCTCTTTTTCAGACCAAGACGAGACGGACTTTGTAGTACTCCGGCACGAAGTTGGCGTGACGTGGGGCGACGGACGCAAGGAGAGGCGAGAGGTGACCATGACAGTGCGAGGAGAGCCTCAAGGACACACTGCTATGGCGCGCACTGTTGGGCTTCCTACTGCCATCGCTGCTAAGATGATTCTGGATGGTAAGTAGTTAATGTCCGGGGCAGATTGTATTGGGGAAACACTCTGGAACTGCCCTCAATCCTAACTGCCAAGACAATAGTAGGTGTGGTTTACGAGGAGTCCGATTTGGGACATGCCGACATGGTGAGTATCTACCCGTCAGCATGTTCTTCACCATTGCTGATAATGTGATTCCGGAAATCCGTATGGTACCTAAAAGTCAAATATTGAGTTTATAAGACAAAGTCTGTGGTCACTGTTCCTGTTCCTGCTGCAGTCGTGGGGCGACGGACGTAGGCAGAGGGGGAGATCAAATTCAGACCTACTCGTTCTAGATCCCACCTCCCTTTAGCCCCGTTGAGTCCACCAGTGCAAGGAATATTGCTGTCATGAAACAACTCTGGAGTTTAATGCGAGTCCTAAACTGAATCAATCGCATTTAAGAGATCATGGTAGCCCCCGAAGTTCCAGGCACCAATAAGCTACCAAAACCACAATGCTTGTGATTGCAGGTGAAATCCAAGAGCGAGGAGTGGTGCTCCCGTTCGCGCCGGTGGTGTACAAGTCCATGCTGTCGCGCCTGCGCGCGCACGGCGTCACTGCGCGGGAGACCAGCCGCCCGCTCAACTAGACTCTTACCCCCTTATTCATAAACTCCTAACGTAGCAAGCCGCTAAGTATTGTTTGTGGCTTTCACTCTTGTGGACATGTTGGTAAGACCGAAAGGGACAAACATTACTTTGTGGCTTGGTAAGTTGGCAGACGTTTATGAATTGGGTTCGTGAGTTGGGGGCATCCGGTCCATGTTAAACAAATGAAAACATATGCGTATGCGCCTGGCCAGAGTGCTCGCTCTCCAAATCCCTTGGATGCTCGACGCGCCGCTGCCGGCTAGCCACTCAGGCCTTATGCTGCGGCCACGACATTGGTCTAAGGCGACCAGCTTAGCAGAAAACCATACGTGTGAGAGGAAGTACCCATATCGGCATCCCGCTCCAATTCATGGATTCGCTCGCCGCAGGTCGCCTTAGACCAATGTCGTGGCCGGGCCTTTAACGTTATGCCCGTTCTCCACTGCGAGCAGAGTGGTAAAAGTTAAACGAAGCCATTAATGAGTCCACTCCGCTCGCAACTAACTAAAATAGTGGCTCACGCTCGTTGTGAGGCTACCATCATGATGCCTACAAATCCTACAATAGGATATCACTTACTTTTAGAAGAGAATGATCTTGTAATTACCTCTTCCCAAAACATATTTAAGACGTTAATTTATGTAATTAAGTAAGTAGGTCGCTTTATCAACTTTGGTAAAATGCAGTAAGTAAGTTTAAAATCAAAGAACCTTGTGATAGACTTTGAAATAAAATACTTCATTATACTATTTTCATAGTTCCAAAATATTTTAACGTTTTACACCCAGTATTGAAATATTTACACTTAAATAAAGTAGGTATTTCTTGATGCGAACAGCATAATATCTTATACATAATATTTGAAATTCTTATACCTTACATCGTTATATTATAATTTATAATGATTAATGATACAGTCCAGTATAAGTTTTATAATTTATAATTCACTAAAAATAAATCAAATTTTTATAATGATTTAAATACAAGGTAAGAGACGAGTGCGAGAATGTAGTCAGAATGTTGTAAGTGGCCAAAAAAGAAAATGTCTATTAGGCACTCTTCCCACCAAAAGCGTGTTAGCGATTGATAGCTCGGCTATAAAAAAACTAACAAAAGATAATCGCTCCCGTGTAAAGAAAAGAGACCAAACCAGTGCCTTATCTTCACAATTTATGATTGTTACCTAAGTAATGTAAGTTCCTATATTAGTAATGTAAGTCAAATCAACCTTAATAAAGTCTTATTTAATTGCTTCGTATCACAACTAACCTCTTTAAATCGTGACTAACCTAGCCAAATTACCTGGCCTACTACCGCGAAAACCGAAATTCGTAAATTTCGAGGATTTTTCTCTGTCACTCGAACGAAGGCGTCATTAGAGTGAGCGAGACAAATCCTCGAAATTTACGTATTTCGTTTTTCGCGGTAGGGCCGCTGCTTCGTAGACTCGCTACGGGCCGTAGCCCGTCGTCTTCACGTAGCAGTAGCAACAGGTGGCTAAAGGTGCCTTCAGACTAAACGAGTATTCGCTATTCTATCCCCTATCCCCCACTCTACGAAATCAACGAATCACGTTTTGTGTAGGTAACGATCGAATTTCGTAGAGTAGGGGGTTAGAATAGCGAATGCTCGTTTGGTCTGAATGCACCCTAAGAACTACTATTAGAATTTTTGCACTTCTTTTTTTTTGAATGGTGGAAAATTTAATTGGATATTTATTTTCATACTCAATACAATAATATTTTAAAATTATCACGCCGTAGTGATAATTTTAAAATAAAGAAGTGATGTTTATGGATTTCATTGATAAAGCTTCAAAAATATGTAAACAAATTTGATTCTTGTGCCTTGGAGATACGTTCTGAAATGTATACATATTATTGAGGTGGTTACTCTGACTGATACCTTTGTTATTAATACGACGACCGCAACTCAAACTTTAGAAATACGTTGATAGAGATTGTTTTTGTATAAATGTTATGTTTGTACCAGATTTTATCTGTTTATATTATAAGGATTGTTGATTGTGTTTAAGTTAAGATGAAGTGAATAAATAATTCGAGTTTTTTACACGTTCTTTGTTTGAATGTCCCTAAAATTTTGCTCAATTTTTGTTTTTTCGATTATAGAGACCTATTCAGATATTTGTGAGCATCCTATTAATCACACCGACAGTGGTAGAAAAAGTAGTAAAAAAATATTTTCGGGCACAACAAGTGGGGATGATTTTTTTAATGAAATCCTACAGCGAATGATAAATATCGTTGAATAATATTATTAAAAAGGGCCTAAAACAGTACATTACGACACAAGTGCGAAAAACATGTAATACGAAACGAGTGACGATGTTTTAAAACACGACCGACAGGGACCGAGTGTTTTAAATCGACACGAGTTACGAATTTCGTTTTTGCACGTGTCTCGTACGACGTTTTTTAGTGCAGATGGCCCTCCGAAGTTTTGGACCTGACGTAAAATGACACACTTCTCGCACTAGGCACCGTCTAAAAAAGGCACCGTCTGCACTAAAAAACTATTTCGAACATAAGTAATCGGCCTAGTCATATTCCTAGAAACACGGTCGGATGACGGTTGGACATAAAAAGATACGAGTATAATAGTGTCTACAAATATGTAAAGATGAAGACTAATATAACGCAGATAACATAATATAAAAACATTATAGTTAACTTAGTATTAAATCCCATTAAAAACAATGACATAAATATAACTTGGTAAATATACATTAGGTTAACTAAATCTATAAAATGTCCCCCGCGACATGGTTACAAACATAGACTTATTAATTTAATAGACCGAGTCTATTATATCTGTGGGTGACGCCAGCAATGCCTGTCAACGATCTTTGTTTGGCTATACTAGTGCACCTAAACCGCAAATAGTAAAAGTGATTAAAATAAAGCTTTTCATGTATATTTCTGTTCGATAAGTGCACGGAATGTGATAAAAGTGATGACTTGTGTGGTTCCATGGTGTAAAAACCGCCAGGGTTACCTGAATGAACAAAATAAAGACATTACGTTTCACCGGTAATTTAGTTTTGACTTGAATTTTAAAATTTCGAACCTTATTAAGGTAAAAGTAACTGAAAATCTTATTCAATATTTGTTGCCGGATACATGTGTGTAGTTTTGTGAATTAACCATTCGTATTTGCATTCGTAATGTAATTATAAATAGTGGGATTCAAATATTTGTATTGCATAGTGTTGTACTTAAGAGATCGATCGTGATATCGATAAATCTATTGATAGCCAACTCAGAAAATGAATCGATGTTTTTAATTTCCAACAGGTTTCCACAGGACACTGAACAAAGGCTAATATGGGTCAAAAATATCAAATAGGCAGACGACTGGTGCCCTAAAAAGTATTCAAAAATATGCTCCGCACATTTTTAAGCTGTTGTTTCAGGCAAGGGCGTACCCATAAGTGATTACATTCTGACGTAGTACCCACCATATTTGGTAATCATCCAATGTCATGTCAACCAGAAAGTAAAGTAAGTTTAGTTTAATAATGACACTCATGTGATACTTGTGTAGACTGATTAATTATAAAGAAGCCATCATACGAAAATTGTTAGGTATGCTTTAAGGGATGATAAGTTCCGTAAAACATGTTATAATGAGGGTTTTTAACCGACTTCAAAAAAAGGAGGAGGTTCTCAATTCGACTGAATTTTTTTTTTTTCTTTTTTTTTGTTGTGTGTATGTTACCTGATATCTCCGAGAATAGTGAACCGATTCTAAAATTTCTTTTTGTGATCGAACGTGTATTACCCCGAGATGGTCCCATTGGCACCAAGTTGGGGTCTGATGATGGGATCCTGGAGAAATCGAGGGATCTCTTCAAATGTTATAGGTACATGTATGGCGCTTTTGGTAATTTTCATTCATTTACAAGAATTTGCATTCAGAAAGTAGGATTTGAGGAAACCAATGATGGAAACAAATCGGGGATCTTTGAGAAATCGGTTGAAGTCGGTTTTTTAAATTTTTAATTTGGTGATTATCTGAAATGCCGTTCATCAGGGCGGCGGCACTGAGGCGTCAGGTCCAGAAACTTGTCTAAATTCTCAGAGCGCCTATAGTTTCGTGTTTAAATGATTTGTACAAGTTAATAAAATTATGTAAAAAAATAAAATGACCTTCTTCTAGTTAGTTGTTCTTTGAGGCTAGATAATTGTGTTTCTTAGCGGGATCTTACCGCTAAGTGGCGCCAACTAGTGGCATACGTTTTAGACAGAACACTTCTTATGATATTTGACATTTTAATTAAAGAAAATATTTCATTAATTTTGTGATTTTATTTTTATCCTAAAGTGTAGATTTAGAAATCATGACATATTAAGGATCGCAGAAGATCGTGATTCTGGGTAGGAAATAAGGTTTATTCGCACTGTTCATCGCTACCTAATTTGGTAAAAATATTATTATTGCCGATAAAAGCATACGATGAAGACTGGACAACACTAATAGTAATGACATTTTATCTAGTCAGGTTGGTAGCATTGTTCAAGAAAATGGAGTCGGTGATATAATTCACGACCGAGTAGAACTACCTTGTTTGTCTCTTTTTCCTTATGGAATACATCCTGAGATGGTAAAGGATGACAATAGTTTGTTCAGGTATGTCTTAATACACGGAATCTTCCCTATATTTTATCTGTGGTTACAAAGACAAAGTTTCATGTCATGTGCAAGGTGGCTGCCAGCACTTTAGTCCCCGTTGGTATCGAATTTACAATATTATTAAAGAACATAAGCCATTCAAAACAGTCTAAAACGATAAATATAGTACCACCACTGAATAGGGCAATTGTTATGAATTCAATGATGTAGGTATCCAACCTCAAACTGGCTTTCGACCTGTACGAAAACAAGCGAAGGCCCTTACCTAACTTAAAACTATAAACATTTTTGATTTCAGCAAGGCGACTGCTGAAAATGAAAATACTGTTATCTAGTAATGTCAACTGGAAAAAAAAGGTGTGACATGTTTGTCATTCATATATCATTTTTTTGCTAACCTAAAATGTTTAATCAAATGACTTGATTTGCTATTTTTGGATTCTTTTTTACGGTTACTTTTATAAAATTATTGAGCTAAATCCCGATTGTGTCGCGACGTACCGGTTTACGATTACGAATTGTTAATGCGTGACAATTTGATTATGATGACGACTTTACGCTAGGCTTCTTACAATGGAAAACGACCCGAATAACACAGTAAGTAGAGGAGTCTCCAAGGAGGCCGGTCGCTGGCTGCAGCAACGAGGGTGTAGCGAGGATCGCACGATCTGTCGATTCCACACGCCAACTGGATATGTTTACATTTTCAAATCATGTTGTTCAACGTGATCCAGGTTATCAACAAGCCTTGTTTATGTGGAAAATAACTGATGAACCTATAAGGATTTGCATCTACTATCAGTATCTGTTGACTCGATAATTAATGATCAGTTGTCGTCTGGCAGATATGATTTGTCCATGTATCTATAATTAGAATCAAGTTTCTTGCCACCTTTCCTTTAATTAGCATTAATGATGTCATTTTCTAGTGCTGTGGATGTCAGGTATATGCTTGTACGAATAAATCGGTAATTTATTTTGTGTACTAAATATGCGTTTACATACTTAATAATGGATTCATTAATGCATTATCAGATTGCCAGTTGCTTTGTTAAAATTTTAAATATTTTACGTAGAAAATTATAGGCAGGCAATGAAAATAATAATTTCGATATTTTTGTTAATGAACACCGTGTGGTTCTAAATAACCATTACCTGAGTCATCAATCCTCAGAAGCCTAGATGTACGGAAGCCACGACGCGGCCCGCTTCAATTGGTGACCTGGTGACCTCACGGTCCTTCTCAGTATAATAGACAAAGGCTGGCTGACTATCGACGAGTTCGTACTGTTAACTTGCCAAAACTTGCCAAGTTCCCGACAGTCACCGTAGGCGTCGGTTATTCTGATCGACGTAATCGTAACATGACGGTGAACCGGTAACATCGAGAGTTGCATTCAAACTACTAATGAACGCCAACAGATGGATTTGGCGTCTTCGTCTCTGGTTCTGTATGAATGGTTTAGCTTAACGAATAATACTGTTCGTTGTCAGGCGATCCGAAGCGTGGCGGTAACCTCTAAGTATTCGGAACATTCAATCAAATCCAGTTCAAATGGACGTCTAATGTTAATCGGAAATACTTAGTTCACTTTACATACGAAAAATATATTTATAGGAAACTACTTAGGTAATAAGGAGAATAGATTCAAAATTAAATCAAAAATAGCTCAACAGAAAATAAATATATAATTGCTAATATTGTAAGTAATTGCAATTCGACTTGGAATCAGAATTCAAAGAAAAATTGTTAAACCACTTTCAAACACGACACCTTTGAAGGCCCAACGAGCGTTCAGTCGAGGGTTGGTGAACGCAAAATATCATTTATTGGTATTATTTGGTCTGTGCGCAGCTTATAATACCAGAAAGAAGCTAAGTGCCTACCTAAATACCATTAAAATCTATCAGCATGCACGTATGTGATTATTCTTTCAAGAGGAGTTTTGCTAAAGTTTTATTAACTTTTATTTCCACGTATCTATACGCGCGCCCTATCTATAGGTGTGTACCAGAACAATTTGATATTGAAGATTAGCTCTCTGGTCAAAGAAATATCAACAACTCTGCCAATCCGTGAGATCTAGGTAGGGGGTGCTCAACCAAATGTCAAAGGGAACTTTAGCCCTACCGCGAACTCCGAAGTTCGCAAATTTCGGGGATTTGTCTCTGTTACTCTAACCCTCTGTTATTCCCCGAAATTTGTGAACTTCGGAGTTCGCGGTAGGGCTGAAGCAGTTCCCTTTGACATTTGGTTAAGCACCCCTACGTACGGCTACCCCTACTAGCTGACGGGTTTGAAAGACATAAAAATGTTAGCCAAAAAAAAGTGGGTCATGAAGTATTGTTTGCAGACGGCGGGTCGCGAGACGGGCCGGTGCATGTCGGTGGCGGCGATGCAGGCGCTGCACCGGTTGCGAGAGTGCCGGCTGTTGTGCGACGCGATCGTGCGCGCCGACGACGGCGCAGCGTTCCCCGTACACCGCGCCATACTCTCTGCCTGCAGCCCGTACTTTCTGTGAGTCAATTACCTTTATGTAGGTAACCTGCTTACCGCGAACCTTATACATTTCGAGCAGGAAAGCCGACGTTCGCCGTACACCGCGCCATACTCTCTGCCTGCAGCCCGTACTTTCTGTGAGTCACTTACCTTTATGTAGGTAACCTGCTTACCGCGAACCTTATACATTTCGAGCAGGAAAGCCGACGTTCGCCGTACACCGCGCCATACTCTCTGCCTGCAGCCCGTACCTTCTGTGACTCACTTACCTTTATGTAGGTAACCTGCTTACCGCGAACCTTATACATTTCGAGCAGGAACGCGCCATGGTAGCCGACGTTCCCCGTACACCGCGCCATACTCTCTGCCTGCAGCCCGTACTTTCTGTGAGTCACTTATCTTTATGTAGGTAACCTGCTTGCCGCGAACCTTATACATTTCGAGCAGGAACGCGCCATGGAAGCCGACGTTCGCCGTACACCGCGCCATACTCTCTGCCTGCAGCCCGTACTTTCTGTGAGTCACTTACCTTTATATAGGTAATCTGCTTGCCGCGAACCTTATACATTTCGAGCAGGAACGCGCCATGGCCGACGTTCCCCGTACACCGCGCCATACTCTCTGCCTGCAGCCCGTACTTTCTGTGAGTCACTTACCTTTATGTAGGTAATCTGCTTACCGCGAACTTTGTCAATTTCGAGCATCTGTCTTGGAACGAACGCGCCATGGAAGTGATAGGGATAAAATTAAATAATATTCGGATCCCGACGTTCGTCGTACACCACGCCATACTCTCTGCCTGCAGTCCGTACTTTCTGTGAGTCACTTCCCTTTATGTAGGTAATCTACTTACCGCAAACTTTGTACATTTCGAGCATCTGTCTTGGAACGAACGTGCCATCGAAGTGACAGAGACAAATGTTCGGATTCCGGCGTTCCCCGAACACCGCGCCATACTCTCTGCCTCCGTACTGTGAGTCACTTTTCTTTATTTCATTTTTAATGCAGGTAATCTGCTTGCCAAACATTAGTCTCTGTTCTGTCACTTCGATGGCGTCTTCGTTACAGTGACTCAGTCAGATGTAGCTAGGGCCCACCCTTCAAACATATTAGAGACCCGTCTTTAACACTTTTCATTAGAAACTCGCTAACTATTGTACTTTTTATATTTGTGTCGAATTTTCATATGTATAATGAAATTAATGAAGTACATACTACTAGTACTACTACTACTAGAAACCATTGAGCGAGGAGACCCTCGCTCTCGCTGACGGAACAGTGATAGGACAAGATTTAGCGGATTAACTCATAAAATTAATATTGTGACGTTGAAAAATAAGCACAGATAAAAATGTATGCTCTACAGGGCTCTGTTCACGACGACACTGCACTCCCGGGAGCAGAGCGACGTGCTGATCTCCGGCGTCCGCTCGGAGATCCTCCTCCTCCTCATCGAGTACGCGTACCTGCGGCGCATCGACGTCACTGACGGGAACGTCCACGAGCTGCTGATGACCGCGGACTTCCTGGCGTTTCTTGGCGTGCTGCAGATCTGCTGCGACCATCTCCGGACCTCGCTTAGCCCGAGGAACTGTCTTGGGATAATGACGTTTGCTAGGTATGCATTGCACGGACGGTAAAATTAATGAGTTCTGACTTTCTGAGCCCATTCTTTTTGTAATTACGAACTACCTTGTGTGGCTGGTGTTCCTTAGCGTATTGTCATTTTTGTAATTATGCCGCGACCATCTGACTGATTGACTTCGCTTAGGGTGAGGAATCAAACAACAAAACACTTAGGTATGAAGAACACACAGACGGCCAACTGGCTGTGATAATACGAGCCCCGATGCATATGTTCTCGTCCAGTTAGACAGTTTTTCGAGATTATCCCGTTCATCCGGGGGAAAAGGTTTAGAGACAAAACCTTCACTATTCAATAGTAGTACTAAAGTAGTTTCTTTGAGTATAAAATATTTGGACTTAATAAATCAGAATAAAAAAAAAAAATTTACGAGAGGTATTTTTTTAATTTTTTTCCACAATTTTTAATTTTGTAAATAATCAATGAATGTAAAGAACGCCATTAATATTAAAGACTACATGGTACACCTGATGCACTGCGAATTATGCGTCAAGCTTATAAGCGCGGAATTACGGTGGTGAACGAAAATATAATTTAGACACTGGTTTGTTAAAATCGATTTATTAAACAACAAAAGCGTACTTCAGATTGTTGTGTCTCTTGAAATGTAGTACATTGACCAACCATGACTAACGTTCATACAATTTATCATTAGCATAATGTGATCATTTTTTAAATATTCAAAAATTTGTAAAATTGTTTCGAACTAGACGAACTCCACTGCATCGGGGCTCGTATAATAGGTAGTGACCTTCCTAGCATTTTATACAGATCCTTGTCTATGCACGCTATTTACATGATCACTGACATAAAACGCAGACAATCTTGAGTTGACGGCTTTCAAAAATCGTGCTCCATTTTTGATTACACGGTGGCACAAAGCTTCATGCTTTGACTACGTACTAATCTGTCTCGAAATGAGGTTTTATCTACTTTGTCTATTCTACTTTACCTGGAATATGTATCTAACTAGGAACTTTAATCTGCAGACGAGTTTTTTGCTACAAACTGGAAGCCGACGCTCGGCGGTACCTACTCCGCTACTTCGTGACCGTATCGGCTCAGAGCGATGAGTTCCTCCATTTGCCGCTCGAGGAGCTGAACTCCATCATCCTCGAAGATGAGCTGAATGTGAAGAGTGAGGAAGCGGTTTGGGAGGCGGTGCTGCGCTGGGTTAACTATGAACCAGACGTTCGTTGGCAGCATACTGTGAAGTTGATGGGCAGCATTCGGCTTGGACTGCTTGATACTCAAGTAAGACCGACATTATCAGTTTTTGGGGCCTCATCGCCTTCATGGGCACGGCACTTGATTTGTATTCATAGTCATTGAGTCTACACTAATATTTAGCTGTTTGAATTTTTAATGATGATTTTGATTAAGGTTGTGTTGTTCTTTTTTGGCGTTGAGTGTGTTCGCATAGATACTATCATCCTATTTGGGCATTAATGGCATTATAATGATACAAGGCGATGATGTGAGGTGATTGGTGATGAGATGAGACCCCTTCAGTTACGTTCAGGGTAATTTTTTCCGGAAGAGCTTATTCTAATCGAAATATTCCTTAGTTTTTCTTAGAGAACGTCAAGGACCACCCGTACGTCACCGGCAACGAAGGCTCTCGGCCCATCATCATAGAGACGCTGAAGTTTCTCTACGACCTGGAGATGATCGCCCAGCGCGACGGCGAGGTCGCGACGCCCGAGATCGCTCGCCCCAGGGTCCCCCACGAAGTAAGGATTCCGCGCTTTACCTTAAACATGATATTTCCGTGACTGATTGAAGAGAATTCCTAACTTTTAAAGGTATTGTTTGCCATTGGAGGGTGGAGCGGCGGTTCACCGACGGCGTTTATAGAAACCTACGACACGCGCGCTGATCGATGGATAAAGGTAATTATGGCTCGTGATTCTTTCATTACGATTAAATTGAATGAAAATAACGAGGTATGTTTCAGGTAGAAGAAGTGGATCCCGCCGGTCCCCGAGCTTACCACGGCACTGCGGTTTTGGGATATTGCATTTATGTCATTGGAGGATTTGACGGGATGGACTATTTTAACTCGTGTAGATGCTTCGATGCTGTTACCAAGACCTGGCGTGAGGTGAGATTATAGTTATGTATAGTTTACCAATACCCATAGGCAAATTGATTTATACCGTAAATTCAAAGGTTGACTCGCATGCTCAGGGGATGAGGAGTTAGTTGTCGCAACCTTTCATTATTCTCTGTCCTGTGCTTATCTCCTAAAACGAAGTTCAATAATTAGTGATTGTTGTCTTTGTATTCCACCCTCTTCTCGAACTTGTAGCTTTAGACCGATTTCATTTCCAACTGAGTATTCAGTTCTGCTTCGACTCTCAAAATTCTCTTTCCCAACATCTCCTCAGGTGGCACCAATGAACGCCCGCCGCTGCTACGTGTCCGTGGCCGTGCTCGGCGAGACGATCTACGCGATGGGCGGCTACGACGGTCACCACCGGCAGAACACCGCGGAGCGCTTCAACCACCGCACCAACCAGTGGTCTCTCGTGGCGCCGATGAACGCGCAGCGGTCGGACGCTAGTGCTGCTGCTCTTGACAGTGAGTTTGATTTAAAATCCTCTTGTGCTACGGTTAACTGACTGTTCGTAACATTGAGCAATACTGCGTTCAGTGGCGTAGCTACTTTGGGTGGCAGCCGGTGTGGAATTTGATGGTGTCATCCCAAGGAAAGTAAAAAGCTAGTGCTAGGTAGAGGAATCCCCGAAAAATTTTTTTTTGTGCTAGCAATTTATTTTTGAGGGACTTAGATGGGCGTCACCCCAAAAATGGTGACACCCGGTGTGGACCTTCTTCTGCCTGTCATTTTTTCTGTGCAAAAATATCGGAATAAGGTTGATTTAAAACTGGAATTGACTCAAAAGCCCTAGATTTACTTGCAACGATATTGTACATATATTCTCTTTACGAAAACAATATGGCTCATGTGTTTAATATCGGAAATCGATTTGTTACTTGAGAATTTCTACGGTTTATTCCCATACTCATAACAACTAGTTTTTGACTACAGGGGTAACCACCATGATCTCCTAATGGATTCGGTTTAGGTTCATTGCTTGTAAATTTTTGATAGTGATTCTATTGAACTAGCACATCGCGATTCAGAATAGGTCCTAAGCTGAATCGCATTCAGTCAGCCTCCGTAGCCTAGTTGGTTGCCTACGAAGCCGGAGGTTCCGGGTTCGAATCCCGGCGAGGGCATTATTTGTGTATTTATTTATCACAAATATTTGTTCCTTGGTCATGGCTGTTTATGTATTTAAGTATCTGTATGTATCTATCTATTATATATATCGTCGCCTGGTACCCACATCACAAGCCTTAATTGAACTTACCGTGGGACTAGGTCGATTTGTCTATGTCTCAAGATATTTTTTTTTTATTTTTTTTATTCGTAGATCGTGATAGTCCCCCTGTACATACTGTTCTGAACGTGTTTCGCAGACAAGATCTACATAACCGGCGGCTTCAACGGGCAGGAGTGCATGAACACGGTGGAGGTGTATGACCCGGACACCAACCAGTGGACGAACCTCGCGCCCATGCGCTCGCGTCGCTCCGGGGTCTCGTGTATCGCGTACCATAATAAGGTCAGCTTATACGTTTCCATTGTTCACTATTTTACTTAGATGGCGCAGGACCGGTCTCTGTGGCAATCTTTGGGGATTTTTCTCTATCACTCTAATGACGCCTTCATTGGAGTGACAGACATAAATCCCCGCAATTTGCGAACTTCGATGTTTGCGGTAGCAGGCCAGGCCTATGCTCAGCAGTGGACGTCTTTCGGCGGATGTCATGACGATGATCTATATTTATTCCCGTCAGAAGGGTTTATCTATCTTGTGGTATAAATTTAATGCTTACACACATACATTGGTATTTTGTGCTATTTATTTTAACCTTAAGGCTGCTGAGCTGCCTCCTAAACGCACGAAGCAGTAGTAGTATTTTGAGGCAATGCAAAAAAGGCACACCACGTAAAAGGGTTCTGATGCGATGGATTGACCGAATCATACTGGTAACTGGTCTTTTATATGGTCCATTGCTTTCCTAAGGTACGTCTTGAACGAAGTCATTAAGAGACAACCTCCTACCTCTGGTAAAACTGGTGAGAATAAAATATGAAAAGATATTGACAGGCTACAATACCGATACACCTGAGTACCAAGTGTTTATTAGTGTAGGAAAACATCGTGAGGGAACCTGCATACATCTGCGAAGAAATTCAAGGGTATATCGTCGCCTGACAAGCAAAACTCACTATAAAATCTGTCACTACTTATAGCAACCTCTTATGTCAGTATTGAATCAGAACTTAGATAAGATCTCTATTTCAAGTAGGTATTTGTTACTTAGTGAGTTTTGGTTGTCAGCCGACGATATAATGTGAAGTTCCCAAAAAGTACTGGGACAGCGTTGAGACACTTGGTACCACTCAAAATAGGCACGGTTGATGTAGAGTTGCAATACGATTTTTCCCACTGAATGGCTGCATGGGTTTCCTGCATTCTATCTAACAACCTCCTTACCTTCCAGATATACGTAATCGGCGGCTTCAACGGCATATCGCGCATGTGCAGCGGCGAAGTGTACGACCCGGGAACGAACACGTGGTCGCCCGTGCCCGACATGTACAACCCAAGGAGCAACTTCGCCATCGAGGTCATCGACGATATGATCTTCGCCATTGGGGGGTTTAATGGCGTCACCACTATTTACCATGTCGAGTGTTACGATGAGAGGACTAATGAGTGGTGAGTCAAAGTGCTGTCACTAATTTCCACGTAATAGTATAAGCACATTTTTTTAATATGCTGAGTTTAGGTTATATGTATGTGTCAGTGCAAATGGAAATGTACCTTGTCACGACTCTTAAAATAAACCTTATGTGTTCTTCAATAAAGTCCATTTTAAGTACCGTAATGTTTTTATTAGGAATTATTTTAAATAAATTAATGAAATGACAAAAAGATTGGTGAAACCTGAAAATTTTATTTGACAATGACATAAGAGACTTTGACAGTAACGCATCTGTTTCTTTGGCCTCGAACTCCAGTTTGGAGATTAAATACGAATTAAATATCTAATCGCTCTACTGGCAAGCGATAGAAAAATTCTGGGAAGTCTTGACCAAACTTCTCACATGCTTTATACTGTAGGTAAGTAAAATCTAAATCAAAATGTCATTTCATACGAAAAGCTACGAAAGCATTTTAGGGACAAAAAAAGAAGACAACGTAAAGAATTCTCACCCAACTATCTACTAGGACGATTGAAAAAAAAAATAATAATAGTACATTACATCAGAGGCCAGGAAAATGAGGATTTCCGGCCAAGTTGGTATATACGGCCGAGCGATCGTGCGAGTATAACGAGGCCGGAAATCCGTTTTCACGCCGAGGCATGTATAGTGCTTTTCTCAATCATACAAAGAAATATTTACGAGACAATATTTTATTGCATGTTTGAAAAAAGCCTTTTATAAAATTTTGTGTACCAACTTTTGGCACTGAAAAAGGGCACCAAATTCAAATTTTCTATGGGCGATCTAATCTATTAGGTACAAATAAGCGATCTTTTAAATTTGCTCCCTTTTGCTAAGGTTGTTGGATAGAGGGCACCATATAGTTTTTTTCGTTTTAAGACTAACTTTCGTAAACACAATTGACGCGATTATGAGTTTTGTTTTGATTAAGGTCTTAATTATGTTTTTTTTAATCGACCCCACTAAATGTATTAATTATCTACTCAGGTACGAAGCGACCGACATGAACATCTACCGCTCAGCGCTCTCGGCCTGCGTGATCATGGGTCTCCCGAACGTCTACGACTACATCCACAAGCACCGCGAACGGCTGATGGAAGAGAAACGCCAGAAGATCCTGCTGTCTGAGACTGCGAGGCATGGCCAGCTGCGGTCCGCCCTTCCTGATGTAAGTTTCAACATGGCCAGCAGTGTTGTTCACTAAGGAAACCGCCTTGCTGTCAGCGCTGTGTCAGCGCTGCGGCAGCGTCGAGCCTAAAAATGGTATTCACTAATGTACTTTAAACTACACTAGTGCTCGGCGACGAATGCGGCGTGAGCTGGAACTACACTGCGTCGAGAGTTTGACGTTTAATGTACGAACTTCGTATTCTCTAACGAAAAATAGCGACGAACCCGCCCACAACCTCGCTCACAGCCTCCATTCCTAATGTCAAATAAAACAGCTAAGATTTTGGACAAGGCTGTCTCGACATCGAGCTCGTTGACGAACGCAGCGTCGAATGTGTGAATAAGAGAATTATCATAGCTGGCCATGACATTGGTCCAAGGCGACCGGTGGGACGGAAAACTATACATGCGAGAGGGAGTTTCGATTTCAGGCTCTCGTGGTCAGGCCATTAGTGTGCAAACTGGCCTAATACTACCGCGAGCTTCGTAATTAGTAAGTTTCGAGGAATTTGTCTCTGACACTCCAACGAACAGCCGTGTGGTGACGGCAGTAAGAATACATTTGTCACCTCCCCAACTTCTCCTACGGGTGTCGTAAGAGTCGACTAAGGGATTGAATTGTCACTGACCATTATTTGATAAAAGATTGATGATGGGCAGCAGCGTCATCATAGTGGACACATTACTGCGATCGCCAATCCGCTTGCCCAGCGTAGCGATTATGGGCATTTACCTTCTATATAATGCGTCTATACGCATAGTAAATAGAAGAGGCCTACGTCCAGCAGTGGACTGCTGGACGTAGGCCTCTCCGATTGATGATGAGTCCAACGAAGGCTTCATTAAAGAGACAGAGACAAATCCTCGAAATTTGCGGATTTCGAAGCTCGCGGTACGGCAAAACATGACGGACGTTCACGGCAGTGTAAACCGTCTATAGTCGTAGTCATACGTGATAGGTTCGCGTAGTTCAAAGGTGACAACCGATAAGCGGCGTTGTGCGGTTTTTATAACCCCACTGAGATGACCTACCGCGCCTCGACAGAAGCCACCAATCGCGTGAGTACACTCGTACTCTTATCCCGTTATTCATAAAACGTCTCCTAACTTACCAAGCTAATAAGTATTGTTTGTCCCTTTGGGTCTTTTAAAAAATGACAATAAATCTACAAGACCAAAAGCGACAATCGATACGATAGTATTTTACAAAATTGTCGATTGGCGTGACTTCTAGGCACTGGTCCCACCGCGAACTACTAAGCTGATAACTATGGGCTATAAACACGAACAAAAGATACACACTCCCGCGAGAAAAAAAGAGACGCGGCGATACTCGCTCGGCGGTGATCACCCCGGAGTCACGGGAGTGCGTATCTTTTGTTCGTGTTTATAGCCGATAGTTCATAGTGCCTTAGGGCTGAATGCGGTTTATCTAGCGCGGGTGCATACCTAGTAATAAATAGTATGAACAGTTGAACAGCACCATGCGACGGATTTAAATCGGCAAATACCTACCGAGAGCTGTCTTTGTTGGATGTTGTCGTTTCGAAAACATGTCTACTGATTTAAACTCTCACGTTGCTCGATTTAATTCATTGCGCATTGAATAATGACATTAATGATATTGATAGTACCTAATCATAATATGTCAATCTCACGCGTAAGAATCTGTCGCGTCACTCTTGTAGTGTTGTTAAAATCCATAAATCTGTGGATAAACTAAACGTAAGCATCGCTAGGATGGAAAGCATTCGTTAGATTAACATTAAAATCAACATCATCATCATTATCAGCCTATGATAGTCCACTGCTGGACGTAGGCCTCTCCTATTAACTACGCGTATAGACGCATTAGGAGGTAAATGCCCATAATCGCCACGCTGGCCAAGCGGATTAGCGATCGCAGTAATGTGTCCACTATGATGACGCTGCTGCCCATCAATCAATACCAATCTTTTATCAAATAATGATCAGTGACACTTCAATCCCTTAGTCGACTCTTACGACACCCGCAGGAGGAGTTGGGGTGGTGACAAATGTATTCTTACTGCCGTCACCACACGGCCAAATACACACATTGAAATAATGAGAGTCAATTAAAATCTATTTATTAATAACATTGACAGTTACATTGCCCACATTAGTACAATTCTGAAATATTATCGATATATTTTTTCCAGCTACAGATACTGTCGTATCTTGATTAGATGTCCCTTGTGAGGACTCCGCTCGAAGGGACTGCAGTGTTGTGGATCGATCCACGCCTTCGCTCAAAATGCGAACCAAATCAACTGCATCTTCATCTTCAGAAACTTTCATTATGACATCGGAGATTTGTGATAACTTATCGGAAGTAGATGGTTTTGATGCCAAATCGGCTGGTTCAGAAGCTTTTATGGGATCCCTGATTGTCTCGTCGAACAGTTCAGCCTCAACATACATTTCATCATTGGTTGCTTCGTCTTCCCTTTCGGTTTTAATTTGGACTTCAGTGCAAAGTCTCATCTCTTCTGTTTTTAAGCTGTCCTCATCTACGATAGGTTCTACTTCCAAAAATATATGTTGTTGATTGTCAGAATCTCTTCCGTACCGTCTAGCGAATTCTAGCACATCGTCGTTCTCACTTGGACTTTTTCGATTTTTGGCATTTTTATCAAAATTCGTTACAACCGAGCCAAAAGCAGCTGCTGACCGTCGGAAACAGTGCCCGTTATAAAGCTCCGGATGCGGTAATTTCAAGTAAGTGGCTATTTCTTTAGGCAAGACTAGCATTTTGTGACGTCCAATGACTTGTCTTGTGCAACGACCATTTCTGTAACTCAAAAAGAGTCTATCCGTGTCCATGTT
Organism: Thaumatotibia leucotreta; assembly: GCA_025490895.1. Classification (NCBI taxonomy): domain Eukaryota; kingdom Metazoa; phylum Arthropoda; class Insecta; order Lepidoptera; family Tortricidae; genus Thaumatotibia; species Thaumatotibia leucotreta. The sequence continues at coordinate 61,725 of JALPQI010002184.1, forward strand.
GTCGGGTCTCAATGCCTGATATCTCGTTACCCATGGAATGAATTCGTCTCGAATAACGAATATTTTTTCAGTTTTGTCATGGGTGTCACGCTGCACTCCTATCATTAAGCCGTCAGCGATTTTCAAGTCGTTCATTTTAAAACTGGCTAAATCTACACTTCGTAGTCCGCCACAAATGCCCAGGATAAGTGCTACCTGTAAGTAATAAAAATAAATGTGTAAATAAAAGATGTAAATTTTCAACTAATACCTAACATTTGTAAGCAGGAATCCGACTAATCTTCTGGAAAATGTAAATAAGCAATTAAGCACCTAAAGCGAAATGACAAGGATATACCTATTTAAATAAAAAAAAGATTTACATATTACTAGTAGGGCAGTCAAGGGCATTAATATATATACACTTCTCCATACTGATCCCTTATAAATGTGTCTATATGTTAATGCATTCGACTGTACATAATTTCCTTTCAGCGCTATAGTAGTGTGATGGTACGGAACGCTCGAAGCACGAGTCCGACTCGCACTTGGTCGGTTTTTTTACACAATTTAATAATCTATTTATAATGTAGTTATAATATATTCATTTTGACAGAACTTGTAACACACATTATTTAGATTAAACAAACATTAAAAAAATAATTACTTTGTGTTTGTAATGTAAGTAGGTACTTAAGTAAAATTATAGGTAATTTTCGACCGCAAGTTTTTAAGAAGATTGTAAAAAAATTTTTTTTGTTGTGTATGTAATATTTTGTATTGCTACTATTATTGTAGTTGTTCGTATTATTATTACAAATATAAGCAAGCATAGGTAGGCAGAGGCACTCAGCCGTTCATCGCCGCGATTCGTTCAACAGCGATTCGTTCGTATCTAGTAGATACGAGAGGGTGAGCATTCTATCTACTCGCCGGGCGACGCTCAGCAAGAAAGAGATAGCATACATGTGACGTCAGCGTCAGCATATTGTTGGAGGCCAGGAAATGCGCAATTATCGGCCTGGCGCAGAATATCGATCCAAACCCAACCAAGCCAACAATCTTACATATTTATGTACTTCGTGATTACATAAATTATGCTTGTATTGCTGGTGGATAACAGAAAACTACATTAGGTACAACATAAAAACATTTTACAGGAAATATCTACCCTGTTAAGTAATTTAAACAAGTTTAAATCAGTTTTAAGATGATATTGGTCGTTTTTTCTTTGGCATATGACATCTAATATTTATAATTTATATAGATAGTATTAAATAGTGTGACTACTAAGGAAAAACTTAAAATACAAATCAAAATATTTAGTTAATAGGGTGTTTCTATCATTTCGTGCAAATCATATGTTTGCTGAAATAAAAAATAAACTAACTCCTAAATTCATTTCAAATATTTTTTATATGTTGAGTGATGTTCATAGGTATGCTTAGCATCTAAAATTAATTCTATTATTGCAACATAAAATATATAAATAAAATATAAACATGCTAAAAATTCATTACCATCATCGGTCAGAACTTAGATTTACAGATTTGAGAGCAAATTACTTAACTATTACATGTACTACTTTGATTCAACTTCTTAATTTAGATGAAGTATTTATAAGGGAATGAAAGTTTAGTGGTTTAACAGTTTTAACACTGAATATTTATATTCACTGCAGCAAAATCTTTTTGTAAAGAAAAAAAAATCATTACCATAAATATAGTTTGCAACAACGGAATTGGCCAGTAGACATTGCAAATGTTATTCTATACGAAGTTACCTCTGTCCGCCATCCCCACCTCAGTTGGCTAGTAACCAGTGAACAAGACGGACGTGTGCCATTTTTTTATGAAAAAATATATCGCGGCGGAGTTTTGGATTTGGTACAGTTTTTTTTCATTACCATTTGCACTGTTTTGATATTATTTTTAAGTGTTTTATTGAACTGTGAATACTTAAATAATGAATATTCTATTCGAATGCTTAGTGAATGAATGGACCTGCAATTGCATTTATTTTTAAAGAGTTAATCTACAAAAGGTAAGGAAAAGTCATTACCATTCTTGTCATTACCGTCATTTATTGTTAACATACTAAAGAGAATGGTAATGAACTAAAAATTATGGTAATGAATTTCAGTATTAAATTCTTGCCACCATTTTATGTTAATTACCATTCTCGTTTTTTATCATGCACCTGACAGTTGAAAGTAATAAGTAATGTTCAAAACTACATTTCAGTGGGTATATTCCAAATATAACAAGTTATTCATTAAAATATCTCAAAATTCAAACTTAAACTTACGACTACGTTATTTCTTTTTTTGACCCATCATTACCAACATCGCATTTTCATTCCCATATTCTATACGTCATTACCATTTCTTTTGGAAAAGTCTTTTGTTCATAAATCGGTCAATTTTGCGTACAATTGAAAATGTATTATAGATTAATGTTTCTTTTTCGTAGGTCTTACCATTGCCACAACAAAAAAATAAAAATAAAAAATTCTCCCAAATTCCCCCGATTTGCACGAAATGATAGAAACACCCATTAAATGATTTGAGTTTTGACAATAACTTCTATGGCTTCCTTATTTGTTTGTACTGCGAAATAGGCTAATTTATTTTATTGCATTGCAATTTTTAAGAAATCTTTGCTGGTCAAACTTTGTTCTATCCGGCCTCATTACGCTTGGCCGGATATACCTACGCAATCTGCAAAGTTTGGTTTCCCGGCGTCTGCAGTATTGTTCTATTTCAAGCGACCTTTTTATTTCAACATGGCGGGTTGCATTGAACTAATGCAGTAACCTTGTTCGGTCGTAATTTTCTACAAACTGGTTATTATGGAGCATTAAGAAATATTTATTATGAAATATCAATTTGATTTTATTTTGTTCAATTCGTTAACGAGTCGCCATCTATTGATGAATTATTAACAATTATTTTGTTAATAATTCGCAAATGCACGTAAATTGTTTATCTTGACTTTTTAGCACAAACAAAGGTAAATGTACAAATGGCGAATTTAATGCTAAATTGTATTCTCTATCAGTCAAACAGAGATAAAATATCTACTCAAGTTGATGATGAAGAAATAACGACAAATATGTATCATGAATATCATGATAATTAATGTAACCGTATACTTCCATAGGGAATTTCGTAATATATATGGATTTTTAGTGGGTATTCTGGAGATGGTCAAATCTGAAATATTCACGACAAGTATAGAAGCGTTCATTAAAGAGTAGGTAGACTAGGTAGGTTCATTTTTTAACTCCGTGAAATATGTTAAATTATAGTACCTACAGTTTAACCTGATGAGCGAATCTCTGCGCTGACCCATGTGGTTAAATTTTTACTATTATGTTACAATAACTCGGGTTACATTGTTTGTTTGGCTATAATTTTGACAACGCGTGCATAAACTAACAAAAAGTTATTCATTTTATTCTATTAAGTATTTATTTAGGTACACTTACACAATACTTTCTAAATTACAGCTCAAGCGTGTACATAATGTACAGTTTAGAACTTCAGGTAATCTAGTTTTAGATGTTTAGTTACATCACATATTTTGTTCATATGAATCGTACGATAACAATAATAATACAATTAAGAAATAAAATTACGTCCTTACAATGTTACTGTAGTGAACTTCTGGAATTTGACAATAGATGGCGCTTTTATGAATAAATAAACTGTCAAGATGGTCTTGGCCTTACTTTACTTTTTTATCGCTAGCATTATTTTATTTGCAATGTAATATTGAACAACAAAATGTATTTTTGTAGGAATGTATTGTTACCTTTGTCGCTAAAAACTTGGCGTCCGGGGCTTCTATTAAGAATGTCTTGATATTCTCTTCAGTTAAAATTTTGGACTGCTTACTTTTGAAACCGGTACTTCGTTTTCTCAACCACAAACGAAGATTAGTATACTCTTGCAGATAAATATTATGTTTTGCTCGCATCGTAGCCTTCAACACAGAATACAACACCCATAAACTGCTCGGTTTTCGCGTCTTCCCACATTCATTGAAATAATTCAGGAACACTCTCTCAGCAAATGATGGTTCATTATTAGCCTCTTTCCACTTTATAAAAGTATGATAAACTTTTAAATATTTCTTTTTATATTTACTTGGAAACAAATTGTCTATTAAGACATTTTCCACTTCTTCGTTACATTCGTCGCTTGAACTCATCGTAACTGCCTATAGGTAAACAAAAAATAGAAAATGAAACGCTAACACAGACTATACATATGTGTTTACCACTATTTTGTTAAGAAAGAGTACGCTACGCGACAACTCCGTCCGTTCACGTGGCTCGCGGCCAAATGAATGATCATTCCTTCGCGCGTTCCATCTCTCTTGTGCGTTCCATTTAAATGATTCGCTTATTCGCTCACTCTGCGCCAACAAAGTGAGTGTAGCCGGCGACCTCATATTTGTCGGCCTACAATTACACGTCATCCGAGACATTTCACACTTAAACGACCTTAGCTCGTAATCTACTATTACGCCAAGGCACAGACTACTAAGATACTACGTATTGCCAAGGCCGGCTTTAGGTGTGCCTAGGCCTACAATAACTTTGCACATTATTAAATTTTTATGATGCAATAATACTCAAAGGGTGCAATAGGTATACGAGTAATTAATCTTCAGTATTAACCGAGACGGTCAAAAACATTGGCATCATGCATAATTTTGTGCTCGTAAGGGCCGGCCCAAAGTTAGATTATTCGGTTAAAAATTATGTCAGGGTCGCGTTTTATAAAGTTACAATTTACAATTTCGCTGTTTGCCTCTCTAACGCACGCACACATTTGCTAGAAAGAGAGGCAAACAGCGAAATTGTAAATTGTAACTTTATAAAACGCGACCCTGGATATAGGTACAGTCAAGGTCAAATATATCGATGCACGCAAAGTTTCAAATACACCTACATGTATACACAAATCTATAGGTACTATAAGGTCACGTATAGGTACATAAGTTTTGCACTTTGTGCGCATCTATATCTTTTACCTTGGCTCTACATAGGTATGTCAAAAATCTAAAAATAGCAATCTCAATTTTTCAGGGTCACAAGTAGGTAATTAAATAGGTAGGTACGTTTAATTATTTGTACTGCCGAACCGACTGTACTTGTCTCTATTACGGGTTATGATCACGTTATTGCGTCTGTTTATGCGCGTGAAAAACTAGTGATATCACTTTCTTGTGTTAAATAATTATAGGTATCTACTTCCTTACATATTTATATCCACAATGTAAAGACAAATCAACTTAATGAAATAATGTGATACATACATATATTATAAATATTTAGGATATCGTAAAATCAAGTAATTGGTACCAATAATAATGGTAACCAATGGTAATTAACCATTATACTATGTAACTTCTAAACAAAATCTTCTCTCTCTCTACGTACGTATATACATACAACATACATATGTGTCTGCTAATTGGGTATATAAATTGCTATAATGGATAAATGTGGACTGTCTAGCTTACTATTATTAGGTACTCTAGCTTACTAAATTAGGTACCAATGCACTTACCTTATTCCATATTTTATCATTATTTACCTACCCGTATTATGTAATGACTTAATATCTAATTAACTTATTGGGAGGTTATTATCGGTCAGTATAGATAAATATCATGAACAAATATTACATAATTCCACTGAAAATATATGTATCGTTCCTACACCACTGCAATAAATGTATTATCAACAATATCACTGCATACTTAGCGCAAAACAAAGAGAAACAGAGAGAAAGATAAAAAGAGCTTTCAATTAGTTTGGGAATCGAACCCGGTCCTATTGAAAAATAGAACTTCTATTATCCTTGTTGGTTATGGATTGAATGTATAGGTACAACATGAGAATGCCGAATGGTATAATTTACTTCTAAATTTATAAATAAATATGTTGACAAAAATAGGCACAAACATGAACAGTTTTATTTACTAAAATGTACCTAACTAATAAATTATGAAAATTCATATAATGTAATTTCATACGTTTTTAATTTAATTTAATTGAAAATCGATGAAATTACCTAGTGTTTATTGTCATTACATTCAACTCCATTATTCCTGATACAAAATTATCTATCTCTTATAGTTTTTAATGTCTGTCCACTGACCCATTTGGACTGATTACCCTGTTATACGAGTACTTTAAGCTAAATATTTTGAAGCCATGCATATTGGTCTAAGGCGACCGGCTTAGCGGAAATCGTATGGTGCTCCCGCTCCCTCTCGTACCCATGTCGGCATCCCGCTCCAACTCATGGATTCGCTCGCCGCTGGTCGCCTTAGACCAATGTCGTGGCCGGGCCGTAAAAGAAAATGTCTTAACCTCGTAAGGCCCATTATATTTTTAGGACAAGTGAAATAATAACCCATTGTCCTAAAAAAAGGACATTTTATTTTTATTTTTGGGCCCTACAAAATAAAATTCATATTTCTTTGAAGAATATGACGTCATGGGCCTTTATGAGTAAATTTTGTTGTCCTAAAAATAGGACGTTGGGCCTTACGAGGTTAAAACGAGCGAGTCGCATCGTCGCGGGTCGCGGGGGTCGTGCGCGCGCATGTAGCTCGCCCCGTCGCCGGCCTAGGCCTTCAATTTAGAATGAAATTCCTTTATTGATCTCTCGTCTAGCGGTGTTGCCATTTCTTCGCGGTTTGTTAGAATACAATGACCATACTTAAGTGCGTCATGTTTGACAAATATGTTTTATTAAATTCTGCTTTCCAATGTGTCGATTGAGTCTGTTCCTAAATATCTAATAAGGTCGCTAAATGAAGTTTAGTACTGTTTTATTTCCTAAGGAGGCCAAGCTGGCGTGTTTTGCTTCGAAGTAAACTTTGACATTACTAACCAAGATAGCATTGAACACAATATTTTTTCGCGTTCATTGACATCATCATGAAAACCCAAATATTTATAATAGGAGTCAAGCATAATAATCAACTCCTACACGCAATGTGCGTCAATAAGGTTAACTAAGGGTCTCACCAGATCAATCGACGGCATAAGAGCGAAAAATCCGAAGCCGCATCGCCTAAGCCGATACAAGCCGACTCGTGCTGATCGACGTCTTTTTCATTCTTATGCCGTCGACATCGACATAGAGTTTTTGGGCCGGCTTAAGCCGATTCCGCGCAGATTAATTTGTGGAGACCCTAAGCCAACAAAGTACCGCGAACTGCTAAATTTTGGAAATTTCGAGCATTGCATTGTCTGTATCACTCCAACGAATGCCGATTGCCGAATCACATTCGACTTCTTTAAGATTAACTGTGCAATTTACGCAAATAATACCTTTTGAAGTCATCATTATTTTATGAAAATCCGTTAAAAATGGCTCATCTTTACTGATTTTGGCACCTTGGGGCCTTGAGGTACCGTAAAACGGTCCTACTTTGCTCCTTGGGTGGTAACAATGCTCCAAGCAAAAAAAAAGTTATGTTCCGTTCCAGACGAAAATAATTGTTATCTGGGTAACTTTTAATGTTTTTGTCGGGTAATACGAGATTTCACCTAGCAACTTCGGTATGATTAACTGTCAAAAGCTTAAACCTCTTGTCAGTAGCTGTGAAAACTGCAACAACTGCTTTGTTAATGCTAAAAATCTGTTCCCATATCAAACATCTCTGGATGAAATTTGGTAAGTGTTTTATTGTTTCATCTATCATATCATTGCCTATCTGGAAACTTAGTATTTAAGTGATTGCTTTGATAGTTTCTAAATTATTATTTGTTTTTACGGACGGTCTTACTATGCACATGGTTTTGGGGATATTTTGCCCCAGGAGCAATGTGAGTTAATAATTTTTCTGTTATTGTTTTTATCATGCCCAGAAAGTACGTCAGAAGACTTGACGCACGGCATTATAAAGCCTACACTGAAGACGCATTAGAAGAATGTCTGCGAGCTATAGACTCGAAAAAGCTGTAGAATTTTATATTCCAAGAAGGGCACTCCACCCATATTTACTAAAGAAAAAGAATTACATTTCTGCGACTGCATTGAAAGAATGAGCCAGTTCAGATTTCCACTGTCGGATTTAGATTTACGCATCATCGTTAAAGCGTATATTTTAATGAATGATTTTTTTTTTCATAAATGGGTTGACTATGACTACCTACCAGATCTCTTTAGATTTAATTGTTGCAATTAAAGTAATAACTTGCGATATGTTTATAAACGTTGATTTATATGAAACTTTATGGGTAATAATAATAATGATTCAAATTTAAGACTGATGCTAATAGAGCTACAAGACATTTGAATTATCTTAAAAAAAACGGTGAATTTGAGCAAAATGTGTGTTTTTCTGCTACCCCAACTATCATCCTATAGAGTGTTGAGAAATACAGTACGCTATTTAATGCTCCACGCCAGGAATAGCTCCGAATTCAAAGCAATCTTGCCTTGGAGCAAAGTTTCCTGCTTCATACAGATTACTTTGCTCCAAAAACAAACTTAAAAATAAATCTAATGTATCAACTAACCTGGGACAAATTTCACCCCAAAGTGTAGGTAAACAGTACATATTTCCCATAAAACCATTGAAAGTACCAGAACTCCATATTTATAAAAGATCAGATGCGATTCGTAAAAGTGGAGCCAATTTTGGAGCAAAGTAGGACCGTTTTACGGTACCCCAAGGCCCCAAGGTCCAAGGTGGCCCCAAAAATGGGTAAATACCTATTCATAAACCATATTTCGCACGTACACTAAATACAAATTGCTTTTTTGGTAACTGTGGTTACCAGGGTCGCATTTTATAAAGTTACAATTTACAATTTCGCTGTTTGCCTCTCTTTCTAGCTAATATGTGCGTGCGTTAGAGAGGCAAACAGCGAAATTGTAAATTGTAACTTTATAAAACGCGACCCTGCTGTCACTCTTATTTTACATTGGAATAAAGCTCAACCAAAATTTCAAAGCAAATGAGTGGATACGTGTGGTATTTATCTAAAAGTGTGTGTGTGTTCTTAATAAATAAATAAAAAAAAAAAGTGTAAAAGGGATGTTACTGTAATGTTCTAGGAATTAAGGTTGACTGTAGATTTGTTGCGGTAGTGAGAATTTTTTTTTTCAGCACCTCAGCATGCTTAGCCAAGTTGCCAAACGCTAACGCTTAATCGTCAAGCGCAGCTAACTGTCTTTGTCGCACTAATGTGCAAGAGTGACAGAGAGGGAAAACTACGATACGCTACCAAGCGCTAGCGATTGGCAACTTGGCTAAGCATCCTGGTCTTCCCGTGGGTGTCGTAAGAGTCGACTAATGGATACTGACCATTCGGCTATTAAAGATTGATGATGGGCAGCAACGTCACCAATAGTGGTCACACTACTGCGATCGTCAACTCGCTTGCCCAGCGTAATGATTATAATAATATGGGTATTATCTCCTTAAGTCTCAAGCATTATTTATTCACAGGTCCACCTGATGGAAGACAATGATGACATGCTGGAGCAGCTAGGGTTGATGGAGAACCAAGCTAACGTGCCGATACCACCGCCGCCCCCGCCGCCTCCGCAGCTGCAGCAAGACCGCGAGTGACGCCTCCCGATTCTATCCGTACTTGGTGAGAAATGTTTAGTTTAGGTTTGATGGAGAAGCAAGTTAACTTGCCGATACCACCGCCTCCGCAGCTGCAGCAAGACCGCGAGTGACGCCTCCCGATTCTATCCGTACTTGGTGAGAAATATTTAGCTTAGGATTGATGGAGAAGCAAGTTAACTTGCTGATACCACCGCCGCCGCAGCTGCAGCAAGACCGCGAGTGACGCCTCCCGATTCTATCCGTACTTGGTGAGAAATGTTTAGTTTAGGGTTGATGGAGAAGCAAGTTAACTTGCCGATACCACCGGCGCCGCAGCTGCAGTAATACCGCGAGTGACGCCTCCCGATTCTATCCGTACTTGGTGAGAAATGTTTAGTTTAGGGTTGATGGAGAAGCAAGTTAACTTGCCGATACCACCGGCGCCGCAGCTGCAGTAATACCGCGAGTGACGCCTCCCGATTCTATCCGTACTTGGTGAGAAATGTTTAGTTTAGGGTTGATGGAGAAGCAAGTTAACTTGCCGATACCACCGCCGCCGCAGCTGCAGCAAGACCGCGAGTGACGCCTCCCGATTCTATCCGTACTTGGTAAGAAGTGTATGGGTCATTCAGTCTATGGGCAAATTGGGCAATTCCATGCAAGAGTGTAATGAATTTGAATGTGCCCAATTTCTCGCATGTTTATTTATTAACTTTGCAAATTTTACTGTTGTTATATCTAAATGTCAAAGTAATACTTACATAGGTATCGTTGGTTGACAACCAAAACTCACTAAGTAACAAATACCTACTTGAAATAGACATCGTATCTAAGTTCTGATTCAATACTGATATACAGTGTGTGGCCTTGAACACGGGAGAAAAATTAAATGGGTGACTCCTTAGGCTATCCACAATAAACCTTTAAAGGTCACGATGTTTAAAAATTGATAAGTTTGGAGATATTGTTATTCAAAGTTATGGACCCGAAGTACTGGATCTCGGCATCACGATATCGTAGCTTGTCAGTCGCAAGACATCAAGATAGAATACCAGACCAGGTACTGAGTCATAATAGTTACTTTGGTTTTATTTTTACACAAATTTGGTACGTTTTTTGTACATTTTTCAATGTTACAAAAATGATAAGTTATTAATAACTTTTAAGTCAAGTAAAAGAACCCATAATAACAAAATTTCCAAGGAAAATAAAATGCAAAAAATATATATTTTTTAATGACTATACTTATGTGGAAATGATTTTTGCTTAGCTTATTAATGCACCATTTAAATTTTCGCCCCGGTTGTAGGCCACACACTGTATTAGAGGTTGCTAAGAGTAGTGACGGTTATTTTAGTGAGTTTTGCTTGTCAGTCGACGATATTACCAAAAGAATGTAAACAAACCTAAAAACTAGCATTATTTCATAATCACGCACTTTTTGCACACACTCTTGGTTTTATACGATATTTATTACTATTGACGGTAAAATATATCTGTGAACGTGTTTCACGATATGTGTCTAAAACGTCAAATGCTATGGAAAGTCAGCCATATTTGTTTACATTTTTTTAGGTTCTACTGACGATTGGTACGAGTAATATTTGTGATCTCATAATTTGTAGATTTAATTAAACAAATGTGAATTTTATACCGAATTTTTGCATTGATAATTGGTATTTGTTTGTTGCAGGCTACTACTGTTTTGTTAATCGAAGATAAGCCGCCAGATCGTTACTATATTATAACACAAATAATATGAAACACTAAAAATATTACTAGTCAAGTTAATTATTACTTTAAATTACTATGTAACCGTACTTTATTTTTAACATTTACATTGGTTTTAGCAATTTTGGCTTATTTATAATGTTGTGATATTTTCATAATGTGAATCATTTCTGTACTATTGGAATATTTTTTGATAGTTGTACCTACTTATTAAAATTTGGAACAAGTATATATAATATTGAGAGGCTTATTTCTCGTTTTATTGTTTAGGTAATGTTACAAATAGCGTAATTTCAGTTGATGATTGCTCGACATTTTTCGACTTATTAAAAGAAACCTCATCAGGAATAGGTACCCTTGGCCAGTGAGGACTGAGGATAGATCTTTCCTGGCGCCCGTTCTAGCAGAGTACAGGCCCGCATTACTCCCGATGAGAATCCTCTGAATGGGTCGAAACGAAACTTGTCGAGCAATACATAACCGACTTAATATCCATGAGGTTCGCTTAATAGTGTAATTTCGAAATGAGTTATCATTTTTTGTGAACCTATAATGGTATGATGGTACCTCACGAACCTTGACGAAATAAAACGTCAGTTTATCATTATTTCAACTCTATTTCAATACCTACCTACTGTAGATCATTAATTAGTTTACATAATCACTTCACATAATGATACAAAACTTCGTAATGACTTTACAAAGTATTTATTACCATTATCATACATGTTCCATGTTTTGATTTATCTTATAAAATACAATGTAATTAACAACAACGATAACACTGTACATTCGCGACCTTCTCGGGTCACTGCACGCGTAAGGATTTTCATATGGCGTGGCCGGATCTTTTCTGGATCAGTAGTCTGCACTTTCCTGGCACACGGAGGGCTCGGTGGATAGGGCTTGCTCCTGCCACATCCGCTCCGTCCAGGCTACGGCTGTGAAGCAAGCCCCGTTGCTGATGAATGCGCGCAGTGTCACTGCACCGAGTCCACGCCCCATGCACCGCCAACCCTCCGAACGCACCGATTGCTTAAAGCAATCCCACGCGCCCGCGTACTGCCCCGCCACGTCGCCCTGCAGCCTCGACTTGACTACGTCTACTGGATACAACAGCACCCATGAGAGCGCTCCTGCAACCCCACCCGCCGTGAACACCGTCATCACTGAGCGATCGTCACGTGTCATCATCTCGTACGACGTGAAGTAAATCGCGAACGCAGGACAGTCGCGGGCAGCCGTGATCGTCAGTCCTCGGAATAGAGTTCGGATCCCGCCCGTTCGCAAAATGTGCCGTGCACCTGCCCAGGCTCCTCCGGGCATGCCGTCTCCAGGCCTTGAGAGTTGTTGTCGGGTCTTGACCAGCTCGACGGGCGCGCAAGCGAAACTTTGCATCAGTCCCGCAGCCGCGCCGGCCGTAGCATGTGTTTTCAATGAGTCAGGATCCGGCAATGCTCTTCTAGTGTTCCCGTAGGCTCCAAAAACAATGGCGTTCACCGCCGATACTCCTCCTAAAGGCGCCCACACCCCACGGTATGCCGTGGATAGTGTTCCTCCTTTCAAGAGCGTTTTAGCGCATTCCAGTGCGCTTCCTCTGCCTGATTGCACGTGCACTTTAAGGGTGTCCAATGGATGACCAGCTATAATTCCAGCACATCCTGCAAAGAACATAAACAAATTAAATCCAGATCATTATTTTATCGGTTTATAGATATCAAAAGGCATTTCATATTTGTACGTAATTGATGCTTACCTCCAATACATCCAGCAACAAAGTCTAGCGCCATTGTGGATGGGGATAGAAGTATGTCCAAATATACGACAGCTGTAAATAAAATGAGGTGATAAAGTAATGCTTAATGATTCAGTACGGTTTAGATGAATTTCACTTTCGCTTTGTAAATTAATGCCATTTTGCCTATAACTTTGATGGTCAATTTAAACAAGAGCATGTTAGTCAGGGGGTTGTCCGGTCGGACCGGGTCTCCGTGAGCTAACTGTTAAGATCTCATTCACACAGCTCCTGCTCGTTATCTTAATATATTTTATAAACTTGGCAAAGCGACCGCGCTAATTGACCTTAGATAAGTATAATGACAATAGGACTCACCTCTCCGGCGTTCAAATTAAGTAATCGTAGTGGGAATTGACGTTGTCTCCACTGGAAGTGATGCCAATGAACATATTGGTGAGGTTAGTTACGGGAAAGGTGTGGGCCTGTGGTCCAGCCTCTCTCGTGGTCGTGTGGATGCGTTGTGCGCGGGCGCCGGGTCTAGCGTCCAGTGCCGGCCGAGACGCTTCCACAGCCATTATCTCCCTCGGGTCACCCTTATCAACTGAGGCCATTATACGCCTTAAACAAAACACGCTCTAGGCACAAGTGGAAACATTTCTACTGCCTAAATGTATAAATACCAAATGTTATCGGGCTTTATTTGTTATTCTACTACTAAATATACATTGCGAGATGATCTAATAACGTCGATCAATTTCTCTTGAATTAGGAGTTTCGGGAAGCATCTAGAATCGTTGAGTTTCGGAAGCTAGTATGCAGCTATGCTGCGAGAACATAACAAAACGCTAGTATGTATTGAATGTATACAGAAAAAAGGTAGGTATTATGATAAAATCAGTGTTTAATGCAATAATATATTGCGTCGGTTACATGCAAAACTATAAATTATGCCAAGAGTGGCGATTTGCGATCCGACTCATACTGGTTTAATGTAGACAGGGACAGATATCGGCTTGATAAGTGTTACTTATTCTTATTCTTAAGTAAATACATACATACCTATCTTCAAAATACAATTTAATATTCTATAGTGTAGTTGCAAAATATAAAAACGACATTTCGATTTTCTAACATTTCAACATTGCATATTGCGCCACCACAAGGGTGATGGAATTACACGTTCAATTTTAACATTGTCAACGTATTCTCATAACTAGACATAGGTTGATGTTTTGACTATGTCTCCCCTTTTTCCCCATAGGGATTACATACATGACCAGCCTATGATAGTCCATTGCTCGATGTATAACTATGCGTATCGGCGCATTAGGAGGTAAATGCTCATAATCACCACATTCACCACGCTGGGCAAGCGGATTGGCGATCGCAGATCGCAGTAATGTGTCCATTATGATGACGCTGCTGCCCATCATCATTATCAATCTTTTGTCAAATAATGGTCTGTGACACTTTAATCCCTTAGTCGACTCTTACGACACCCGCAGAAAGAGTTAAATTGGGATGGTGACAAATGTATTCTTACTGCCTTCACCTCACGGCCGGTTTAGGGATTGAAGTCTTAAAAATCCTGAAACATGACATGTGAACTTTTTTATCTTTAGGAATACCTACTTCTGTAAAGTTTTGAATAAAATAGTCTAACTAATTATGCTTCTCCACTAATCTTGTCTTTGGCTTGAGTTTTGAAATCCGTTCCTTAGTCCTTTCCTACCGTTTCCTATACCTATAGCTATGCACCAATTTTGGAATCTAGCGATTTATACTCGTACTACCTATGCGTTGATCAGGGTTACTTATTGTCATGTCATGAAAATGGCAAACAAGCATCAGTCCTTTTTCATGATGAGCAGCTACCGTAGTATAGGTATGCATGTTTTAATTTTTTTATCAGTAGTTGCTCCATCAGTAGCCCTTATAGAAAACCTCGTCAGGGAATTCATTTGGATCAAATCCGGGCGTATCGAACTTTAACTAGAAAAATTGTTTACTAAGGTCATCCACGTATGAGCTCTACCATTTTATAAACTAAGTCAGAAACATAATACTTGAGATTGTTTGGATGGCGAAAGCACGTGAGAGGTATGGGTGAGCTTTGCAAGCAGACGCCCTCATTTTCCGCACTGACTACTTATTATTAAAGGCGGGCCAAGTAAATTAATCTTTCCAAGAAGAAATAAATAGGCTTTTGTTAAAACTACACTAAAAAGTATAAGATTCTATTATTCTTTCATAACCCATGATTCTTAAGTCGCTATTCGACAACATCACAATAAGACTACAACACGAACGGCCACCACCAACGTGACATTCATCTCATCTGACTTCCATCGTCAAATAATAAATGACTAAAGGTAAACGCACGCACGTATTGGCTAGAAAGAGAGGCAAACAGCAAAATTGTAAATTGTAATTTTATAAAACGCGACCCTGCCGTTTTAATTTGGCAGACTAACTGGTAGCTCAAGCGCTTGTAAATAAAAAACGAAAATTGACATTGATAGTTGACAGTTGACAGTGACACTTACTAAATAAAGTGGAGTGTAATTGTATTGTTTTCGCGAAATTCACATTTTAATAATGAATACCTTCTTAATTTATAATGGATTATACTAATTATTTGCTGCATTAGTGGCAGTATAATGTTTTCTTAATAGATGTAAAAAAATATTAATGACTGCACTAAAACCCAAAACAAACATGAGCGTTGTGGCGTCTACATTGGATCGCAAGGTTATTGATGAGGTACACTGTCCGGAAGGCATGCAGAGCTTGTGCCGCGTCTGCCTGGCTAGCGACAAGCCGCTGGAACCGTTGTTGAGCCTCGAAGATGGTGGTTTGGCGGCAATGTACACCTTACTGACTTCTATAGATGTAAGTCAATTTTTGCTTGTATTTGTCATTATGCAAACCTAATTTAATTCTCGATAAGCATTTATTAATGATGAGAAGCTTCCAACTTAAACAACAGAACCTTTCTTCAAATAGAAAAGGTTTCTTAAGTTAGTTTCTTTAAAAGGTGTCATAAATATCAGTTGCAAACAACATAAACAAACGGCTTAAAGAAATCAAGATTTCAAGAGTTCATTAGATAAGACAGAAATTTTACAGTATCCAAAGACATGGATAGAAAATTATACCCATTTAAGATGTGAAATCGAATTGGAGATCAAAAATGTAAACAAATGGGATACCACCACAAAAAAATAATCACGAGAGGTGGGTAATCTAAATTCATTAAAATATTTATAAAAAATGCGTATTTACAGTCACTGACGGTACATAGAATTTTTAAATATTTTACAAATTTTTAATACAAAACATTAAGCGAAATATATAATTTTTTTGATGATATTATTCGCTACTTTTAAAAAATGTAAGGTATTTAATTTATACTACTGGCAATGATAAGAAATCTTAAACATTTGGTTCGCAGTTATAACAATAACTAATTTATTCGTAATTTAATACGGTAACTACACTAAGAACCATTTCAGAGGGATCGCATTTATAAATATGTACTTCAAAAATCAAATGAAGAGGGCGCACCAAATTACTGTTTTATGAATTCATAAAAACTCCTAACATTTAGCATTACAAAGTACCTACATTAATACAGATTTTAGTATTTTTACCTACAAATCAATCATTTTCATATTTTTAAATGCATTCGATCGTAACTATAGATGAAGAATGGAATTCGTTCCCCGACTATCCTAAAGATTAAAGTAACACAACATTCGTTTTCAAACATTGATTATGTTAATTATTTACGTCGTTCTAGCAAATTTTCTAGGTTTTATTTTTGTAATCAGGAACCGTGGACACTCAGCCGTATGTTTTTATTGTCATATTCAAAAATATGTTAACAATTGTAATACTTTGCGTATCGAACATACTTTGACTTTCGCGTATCTACATCTACACATAAAACATTGTCTTAGGTTTAGTACCTGTAAGGATAGTTCTAAGTGTAGATATACTTAAATAAAATAAAATAAAAACCAATCTCAAAAGGCGACGTTCATTTACAAAGGTGTTAAAAACTACATTCGATATAAAACGTTTTATACCCCTGGAATGTCACTTTAACATTGATTTTGTAATGTCATGCCATTGTCATAGATTGTTTACATTTTTGATCTCGAATTCGATTTCAGAGCTTAGAATGCAAGTTTTGTTTACATTGTTAATGACATCAACTTAATAAAGTTGATGTCATTAACAATGTAAACAATTTTAACCCTTCGTATGTCACACATATTTTATTCTAATAGTTTTCTTGTTACTGATCAGTGCTTAGACATACGAAGGGTTAAGAGAGTTGCATTTGTTTTGGAGACTGGAGAATAGAGAATTGTGTTTTTTATTCTGAACAATCAAATATTTCCTTTTTGTTATCCTTGAAATAGACATCCCAGGATTCATTCACATCACATGTCTGCGGAGTGTGCAAGGATGATATCGAGCACTGCTATGGCTTCCGAACTAAGTGCATCAAATCAAATGACTACATGAAATCCTTGCTGAAGGAAGGAAGTAATATTAAAGATGTTACAAACATATTTAAAGATAAAGGGTAAATTCATTATATTATATTATATTATATTATAGCCTTTTTTATTTCCATGAACTCTCATAATTTATTTGAGCTGAAGTAGTTTAATATATTGTTTGTTTATATTTGAGTCATGGATCCCGTTTGGGTAAAGGCCTCCTCCCACTTCTTCCACAACTTTCTATTCCTTCCTTGGAGCATCCAATCCCTTCCCGCCACTTCTGTTATGTCGTCAGCCCATCGTTTAAATGGTTTGCCAACTTTTCTTTTTCCTGGTGGTCCGTTCCACCTTGTAGTTAGAATAGTCCATCTGTTGTCGCTATACCTAGATATGTGTCCTGCCCATTGCCACTTAAGCTTTCTGGCTAATATTAGTGCATCTATGACTCTCGTTTTTTTCCTTATTATTTCATTTCTTATTTTATGTTTCTTATTTATTTTCAGTATGCTTCTTTCCATGGCCCTTTGTGTTGTACTTATTTTTTGTTTGATTCTGTTTGTGTAAGTCCAAGTTTGGCATCCATATAGTAGGCAAGGTAGGAGACAGGTATCCATTATTGTTTTCTTAATCTTTATGCTATAGTTCCCTTTAAGAATTTCTTTGAATGACCAAAACTTTTTCCAGGTGATGTTTTTTCTTCTTTCTATTTCTTCCTCATTGTTAGTTTTCATAAAGGATATTTGTTTGCCTAAATAAATGTAATTATCTACATAATCTATACTATTTTTCTTTATAACTATTGGTACTCTAAGGTTGTTAGTCATTATTTTGGTCTTACTTCTGTTCATGTGTAAGCCCACTTTTTCGCTTTCCATGTCAAGTGTGTATATCATTTCTTGGAGTTGTTCAGCTCTTTCAGCAAATAAAATAATGTCATCTGCAAACCTCAGGTGTGTTAAACGGTGGCCATCAATGTTGATTCCATACTTCGACCACTGTAGCTTTTTAAAGATGTGTTCTAAGACGGCAATGAAAAGCTTGGGTGATAAAGGGTCACCCTGCCTGACTCCTCTTTCTATTTTGATGACATTTCCTCTTCTTTCTAGTTTGACTCTGCTTGTACTGTTTGAGTAAATGTGCTTTATGATGTTTATGTAGTTGTCTTCCACATTTGATGCCTTGAGAGCGCTCCAAATTGAGTTGTGACTGATACTATCAAATGCTTTACTGTAGTCTATGAAAGCGATATATAATGATTTATTAAATTCATTATACTTTTCAATAAGTTGTTCTGTCGCATGGATATGGTCTGTTGTACTGAAGCTCGAGCGGAAGCCTGCCTGTTCTATTGGCTGCGCAGAGTCTATTTTTTCAGTGATTCTTTTTAGTATGATAGAAGTGAAGAGCTTATATACACTTGCCAGTAACCACTTGGGTAAATTCATTATTCATTCTGTATTTTTGCTGTAGTAAAATCCAATAATGTACTTTTAAGCATTTTTTATTAGGTGTAAAAACTTAACCAAACACATGTTTTTTTTAAGGAAGAATCTTGTCTTCAACATTTCATATTTTGATGTCTATATTTCTTTTAGAATAGATAAAAATTCAGGAACAAAAATATTAACTTTTGTTTAATTCCTATTTAGCACAAAAGATGATACAGATGTTGAATCCAAAACTGTAATCAAAGAGGAAGATGAGGATGAGAGTGAGTATTTATTTCTAACAATAAAGGAAAACAAATAACAATATTTCACAAAATGTCTTATTATTTACACTATCATAATAACTTTAAATTTGAACTTACATAATTAATTATTACAGTTACAGTCATTCAATATTTAGAAGAAGATCTGATGAATGATGATGAACTGTGTAAGGACGAGAAAGCAGGGATCTATTCCAAGTAAGTCAATGGGCTGGTGTGTTATATACTACTAAATGTGTAAAATCATATAACTAATTTTGCTATCACAAAATTGCAATACAGCAATTTGTAAGACTATTAGGCACTGGTCTCACCGCAAACTACTAAGCTATGAACTATTGGCTATGGCCCGGTTGTGAGAGCTGATAGCGGTGCGAGTATCGCCGTGTCTCTTTTTTATTACACGGGAGTGCGTATCTTTTGTTCATGTTTATAGCCAATAGTTCATAGCTTAGTAGCTCGCGGTGAGACCAGTGCCTTAGTATCATACATTTTGCAAGTATTAACTTGTATCTGTATTTTTTAAAACATAGAGATATTTGATGGTGACTAACAAACTGAACAATTTATTTTATGAGTATCTTTTTTTCATGTGTTTTTCCAAGTAATATGCTTTTATTTCCAGGGACAAATTGGAAAAGTTAGAAACAATGAATGGTAAGGGTTCTCTTAGTAATATTTTTTTATTTATTTTGTTGTAACATAATCATTATAAGTATATACTAATCAACCATGTCTTTTTTAGGCAAAAAGAACCAAAAAGTAATGGAAGTATCTAGTAACAAAACTAAAGGTTGCTATTATCATTGTTCATCTTGCAATAAGGTATTTATATCCCATCATGTTTAAAGATGTAGTATAAGAAACGATATAATCTACCTGTATTATTGATTAGTTACTATAAATTTTTGAGTAGCCTGGTATTTATTTTTACTTACATCAGGGTGCTTAGCCAAGTTGCCAATCGCTAACACTCAATCGTCAATCGTGAACGATAGGAAACTAACTTTCTTTGTCGCAGTAATAGGAAAGAGTGACAGAGAGGGAAAACTACCATACGCTACTAAGCGTTAGCCATCGGGAACTTAGCCAAGCACCCTGTGCAGTTGAAAAATATAAAACGTAAAATGAATTCCACAGAAATTCAAAAAGATGAAAGCTCTCCGTACCCACATGAAACAGCACGATAGAGAAACGTCGGCGAACGCGTGCGGGCAGTGTAAGGAGGCGTTCACATCGGCGCACGACTTGCGGCTGCACGCGGCCGTGCACGCCAAGGGCCCGGGGTGGACGTGCCCTGACTGCGGGAAGGAGTACTGCAGTGAGTGCGATCACGGATTTGCGATTTAGTATGTTTAAAATGGGAGGTTGGGTGACCATCAGCTATGCTATTCTCTTATTGACACATTCGACGCTGCGTTCGTCAACGAGCTCGACGACGAGACAGCCTTGTCTAAAATCCTAGCTGTTTTATTTGACATTAGGAATCGAGGCTGTGAGTGAAGTTGCGGGCGAGTTCGTCGCTGTTTTTCGTTAGAGAATACGAAGTTCATACATTAAACGTCAAACTCTCGACGCAGTGTAGTTCCAGCTCACGCCGCATTCGTCGCCGAGCACTAGTGTCGTTTAAAGTACATTAGTGAATACCATTTTTAGGCTCGACGCTGCCGCAGCGCTGTCACAGCGCTGACAGCAAGGCGGTTTCCTTAGTGAATAACACTGCTGACATGTCTGTCTGTCATGCCTGGAGAAAACAGACTGGAGAGACAACAAAATACCAGTTAGAACCAGTAGTAGAATTTTTTCTGTCTTGATAGGGTCAGACGATTCGAAACTTACTTGAATAAAGAATAGTTTGACTTTGACCGGCTGCACGCGGCCGTGCACGCCAAGGGCCCGCGGTGGACGTGCCCTGACTGCGGGAAGGAGTACTGCAGTGAGTGCGATCACGGATTCGCGTTTTAGTATGTCGCACCTTTAGAATGAAAGTGACCTAATTCAACATTTTGGAATGATGAAATGAAATTCATGTATGTGGAGATTGGGTTACATTTGCAGTTACAGTTGCTATATTTTGAAAGAATCACCAATTTCTACCTTTTCAGGCGTACATACGTTTAACATGCTACGCGACTAATAATTCACACTGTTATTTACAATGAATTATGAATTATCAGCGAACGGAAAAAACATAGAAGGCGAACTAGCTCCGAAAAGTGACGCCTCGAAACCGGATACATGGGCATCGATCTATATGACACAGATCCTTAGTATACAAATGGCTGACACGTCGCGCGGTCTTACTGACTGCTGGCGAAAAAATCTCAAAACTAAGTAAATATGACCCGTTACGCCGTCAAATGCACAGAAGACGCTGACACAAGCACCATAAAAAAGATGGAATCACATTTCACAAGAAATAGTCTCACTACATTTTATTTTCAATTTATTTGTTTTGGGGCAATTTTATATGGGGATGGTATAATGCCACCTTTTGCTCTGTACTCTGTAGCCTGTAATGTACTCTGGCATCCTAGCACGTATGTCCGTTCATTATTTAAATGTATTACCTATGCTGTGCTAGTAGGAATTACAATGGCGACAGCTCATACAATCAAATAATACCACATTTTTAGTAAAAATGTGCAAATCATCGTGATAGCATTTGCAATGACGATAAAATAAAATGTGCAGTTTCAGTCGTATGAGAAATTGTTTTTTTTTGACATTGAACATATTAGTTTAGTTTATTTTTATCATCTTTTCCTTCGTCTACATTTCTAAACAGTAGCGTTCTATAGATGCTGTCAAATAAACCAAAACCATCTCCTAGCCGTCGTTTCGTCATGTAAAAATTGCTCTCCATTGCATTAAACCATTTATGAACAATGCGTTCTTAATGACACTTGTATTTTGGTAACGATCGCCATTTTGTAACCAACTAATCAGAACGCACTGTTTTGACGTTGACCAATTATATTTATGGACATTTGCGTATATTTATGGACATTTGCGTGCCGCGTGGTGACGGCAACAAGAATACATTTGTCACCACCCCAACTCCTCCTGCGGGTGTCGTAAGAGTCGACTAAGGGATTGAAGTGTCACTGATCATTATATGATAAAACATTGATGATGGGCAGCAGCGTCATCAATGTCGTCATAGTGGACACCATACTGCGATCGCCAATCCGCTTGCCCAGCGTGGCGATTATGGGCATTTACCTCCTAATGCGTCTATACGCATAGTTAATAGGAGAGGCCTACGTCCAGCAGTGGACTATCATAGGCTGATGATGATGATGATGGATGATGCGTAATTTAAACCGACCTCATCTTTTTGACGATTTTGGTTGGTAGCTTAGTGCACATGCGTATATCCAGTTATTGCCCGTTATATGAACAGAATTTGGTATGAAGGGATGCTTCTATGTTTTTTACCTTCGCTGTGAATTATGTACTTAATTAAAAACACCTCAAAGCTTAACATTCCTTATTCGAAAATTTAGGATTAGGTTAGGTTAGTTCATTCATTCTAAAGGTGCGATGTATAAAATGGGAGGTTGGGTGACCATCAAACATGTATGTCTGTTATGCATGGAGGAAACAGACAGCAAAATACCAGTTAGAACCAGTAGTAGATTTTTTTTCTCTTGATAGTGTCAGACGTTTCGAAAATGGTTATTAATAGGCTTACATTAATAAAGAATAGTTTGACTTTGACCTAAGGTTTCCATGCTCCTTATGTGATACGATAAGCGATTACTAAACTCTGCTGAACTTTGTGGAGGATTTATTTGGCAGGAGTAGCGATGTCCTCGTCACGCAAATAAATAAGGAATACTGCAGTAAGTGAAATAATGACGGATGAATTGATGTGTTTAACTAGTTGATTTCATAAGGTAAATGGACATTTACAACGTACATCAATAAAAATACAAATATTTATTAGATAATAACCGATTTCACTATGTCATCTTCCTTCATTTTATCTTTTACAATCGAGTAATCTATATTATATTCTATTTCACTTTTAAGCAATTAGTCAGTCCGTACACAGTACATAGGTAACGTAGTAGTCTGGCAAAGTAATTTATCAATAAAAAAAGGCACCAAATTAAAATCTATATAGGGCACAGAATTAGATTTGGATAGAAGAAACAAGTTCATTCATTTGTATGGCGGCCGAGCGTGTCAGATTTTGTACTGAAGTTGTTACTTGCCTATGATTTTAAATATGTCTCAGGCCCTTGGGTATTCATATTTTTTTGTGTTGTTGCAATTAATATTACTTAAGGAGGCATTATTTATGTTTTTGTGCACTTCAACTTACAAAATTTGACGCCCGAAAGCTGCAAGCTGCAATTAAAGACGGACAACTCAGTAGATTTTACTGAGTTCATTTGACACGCTAACCACTCACTCGCTTCTGGCGGCTAGAGTTACCAACTTTGCGCACCCATGAACTGACACTGGTAACTAGAGGAACCAAGCGGAGTACGCGCGCATTTTCGTTTGTAATATAAAAAGGGCTACACAGATATGGTATAAATTGCAATAAAAATACGGACTACCAACATAGCAATATTTTAAAAGTGTTTAAGTGTAGTGGAAACAAGTAAAATATTATTATCTGTGTTATTTTCCGAAGTGGCGCTAAAGAAAAAGTTGTGAAAAGATTACGGAGCGTACGAAAATGTCGTGAGTATTAAAATTTATGTATTTCTACTTGTATTATACATCAAAATACTCAGTGTTTATTGTTTTATTAGGGAACAAATATATTTTTGACATATTTGCTATAAATAAACAAAAAATCGCATTTGCAATCAATAACTCGGTAGATTTTTGAGGTAGTTCGTAATTAAATGTCTCACATTTCTCTTATATACAAATATTTTTGACATTGCTTTTAGTAATTAAATAGCGTAACTATTAAGCTTCAAGAAAAGGTGAAATGTTTATATGAACTCTCTTAGAATAAACAGGATTACCGAATAAAACAAGAGTCAGTAAATACTTAATGCCTACTAACTAGAATGACGGCTCCACGGCGGCCAAAATTCCGCGAAATCTGCGATCGTTTTGCGGAAGCAAATAAGGCTTGGTACACACGGACCATAACTCAAAGACTTATTCAAAAGTTTTTATCGTCCTTATGTTATTAATGTTTTGTTTTCACTTAGATATTATTATTTTATAGCTATTTTTCGTGTTTATTATTTTTGTACTATGCGTATATACAGGGTGGAAATTCTTTTTGGGTCAATGAGTTACTAGATCCAGAGTAGCTACGCGAAAATGGTCTTAGAAAACCTTGCCTCGATTTTAAATTAATGAAGATTGGTGTTTACATATTTTGGGAACAACATACAGGATGCGAGAAAATGGTTATTTTTGACAAACTTTTTTTTTAAGTCAATCGATCCTGTTTCTGTTTAGGATCAAAAGCTTGTATGGGAAATTCGAAATGGGAAGGCCGCAAATCAAGAATTAAAATTCCCATACAAATTGAATAAAAATAAAAAAAAATCGTGAGTATTTTTTTTAATACTAATTGATTCCATTTCTATTCAGTACCAATAGTTTCCTAGTGGTCAAGTTATGGCAATGTACAAAAAAGCTAAAATTTCAGAAAACGGTTTTCATACATACTATGGGAATAAAGTGAAATTTTAATTTTGATTATTACTGTTTAAATAATGTTGCTAATGTTTTCATACAGTATTATTATCATTTAGTACAGGAGAACTAATTAGTGTGACAGATAATGTATCAATTAAAGTTTCTATTTTTTCCCATAGTAAATGTATGAAAACAGTTTAGTTTTTTAATTTTTGGATTTTTTGTATATTGTTGGAATGGAAGTTGACTCCTAGGAAACTATTGATACTGGAAAGGAATGGGATCGATCGGCATAAATTTACATATAATTTACATACGGATATTTTAATACAATTTGTATGGGAATTTCAATTCTTAATTTGCGTCTCTTCTAGCCGATAAAAATTTTTAGTCCTATTCAAGTTTTTGATCCTATACAGAAACAGGATCAAATGACATCAAAAAAAGTTTGAAAAAAATGGCAATTTTCTCGCAACGTTTATTTTCTTTCAAAATCTGTAAACTTAATTTTCATTAATTTGAAATCGAGGGAAGGTCTTCTACGATCATTTTCGCGTAGCTACTCTGTATCTGGTAGCTGCCCACACTGATCCAAAAATAATTTCCACTCTGTATGTAAAGTAATAAGTTAGCGACCATGCTTATTAGGAGATTGTTTTTTTTTTAATAATTTCTGCTCAATTGATTAGCAAAAAAAATATTGTCTGTTTTTTCTAGTCTTTTGTGCTTATTGCATAGTTTTATTGAGGTTTATAAATTTTAGAAAAAAAGGAAGCGGACGAGTTCACGGGCGTAAAGATGTAACTGAAGAGCTACTTTCACCGGCCCCACCACAACCTGTACCAGCTACTCCTGTTCCTGGACCGAGCACTAGGTGAATTTGGTCTGTATATTTTCTTGTGTGAATAATCAAATCACATTGACTTTTATTTATTTTATATGTCGGAGATATGAGTTACTAAATCTAGAAAACGATAAGCAATGTTTTGCTTGGAGTGGTCTTTGCTTGGTCCATGCAAGTTTGCAGGTAGATGATACCAACCTATGAACAGGTGGCTGGTGGCCTGACAGTATAAAAGGTCACTACTGCAGTGTTCATCAATTCATTCCCGTGTTAGACATAGAACGATTCACTCTTGTCTTGTTATGTGAAGGGTTTACATTCTTACGAAGGAAGTTATTTCTATGGGGTATGCATCCTATGCATGGACGCAAGCTTAGAACTCTCCATTCGTTTTCTACTACTGCGTAGATACAAGATTCTGTAACGAGTAACAAGTAGCTATGCCTCTTAGCTCGGCTGTCATTAGGGTTCCCGATATCAGAAAGTGGGATACACCAAGCTCACAAAACAGTGAGTGCTAGCTGGTAATGTAACACAATGTAAACGGTAAGGTTTAAAATCGACAACAGTTGGTAAGGTAATGATTGTTCACTATGTTTGCAGTTAAGTTTGATTTGAGTCGTGATTTAGAAAACTGCTTTGTTCTTTTTTTGTGATTACTGTAGTAAGAAAACGTGTGGGTAGGTATCCTACCCTATTGAAAAAAAAAAAATAATAAATACAGTAATTCTAGTGATTTCAAAGTATATCATGACCCATACTTATTACTTACTTAGTTGTGAAATACTAGCAGTACCAAAATATGGGCAGGTAGCCCTTTGTTTTGTTTTGTTTTCGAGTCTACCAAAAATTAATTTGTGATAGTGATAAACATTTTCAATCCATGCCTTGTGTTAAAAGTTTTCTATGCGTGTGAAATTACCGTTACAGATGTTCAACTTCAAGATCAACAAGCTCACTGTCATAGTAATCTACAGTTTCATCCATGATGAATATGCTGTGACGATGAAACGAGCGCAATTTCTTGCGATACCTATGTCCAAGAAATTAAGAATTGAAGACTCCAACTCTATGGTTATTTTGGAGCAACGGAAATTAAAGGACAGGTTTCTTTCCAATTGTTTTAATGAAAAATTAGAAGCAGTAGTTTAAAGAACTAACGGTTGACATTTCTGTTTGTAACGTTAAGTTTTTGTGTTTTTAATACGTTTTATTATTTGCGAGATTAATTTTATTATAGTAAAGTGAAGCACTATCTTATTTTGATGTCGAGTATAAGATGAGGTCAGTGTCTAACCTCAAACTTTAGGTACTTAGTGTTATGATTAGGTCTAGCATTCCAATTATCTCAACATCTGTTCAAAACTGCTTATTGCTAGTCTACTTGAAAAAAAAAAGGAAATCAGTCGGCTTTGACTTTACTTTGTTTTTGTGATAAAAATGATATCGTACAATTTGATGATTACAGTTCAACATGGTGAGTCAGAACGAGCTGCCGGCCTGCAAGTTGTTGATGTCATGCCCGGTGGCGTAGCAGGTGTCGCTACTGCCTACCGTGAACACGTGGTGCAGCACGTGGTGTGGACACGTTGTTAATCCGCTGAGCAGTTCACATTTTTGTTGGGCTATTTGAGGTCTGAGCTAATTGGTGAAACTAATGTTGTTGTAGCCATCGAGGGTTTATTCCCTTTCGATTCTATAGAGTTGAAAAAAAAAATTGGAGAAAGAAATACAAAATTGAAACTAAATTAGACATCAATGTTACAGTTACGCAAGTTTAAAATAAACAAGTTTTATTAAACGCATTGAGATCGGTTATAATAATTTCTGAAGGGTGATGACGATGGTCATGATGGTGGTCATGACGATGGTCATGATGGTGGTCATGATGGTGGTCATGATGATGGTCATGATGGTGGTCATGATGATGGTCATGATGGTGGTCATGATGGTGGTCATGATGATGGTGGTCATGATGATGGTCATGATGGTGGTCATGATGGTGGTCATGATGATGGTCATGATGGTGGTCATGATGATGGTCATGATGGTGATCATTGTAGTGATCGTGGTGATGATCATGATGGTGGTTATGGTGATGATCATGTTAGTGGTCATGATGATGATGGTGGTGATAGCCATTTCTCATTATGTGGACTGTCCATAGTTTCAATTTGACTACTTTAGTTTAATTAAAGTTGTGGATTATAATTATTGGAATTAGTCATTTAGTTTGCAATCGTAGAATGAAACATTTTACATTCAGTTTGGTTACCTTTTCTCAGACTGCATACACCATTTTATCATTCGTAATCGTAGGTGTAAAATCGGATCTATTTTTCCGTCTCCGTGCGGCCACGATTGTGGGTGGCATGCGTTTGGTTTGATGGTGTAATCGGTCGATGTGTTTTTGGTTTGGTTACCGGATGGAGGTAGACCAATTTTGTTGTTGCTGGATGGAAGCAACTGTGGTTTTGGTTACCGGATGGAGGTAGACCAACTTTAGAGTACTGTAACCCATTTGTTGGTTTGTTGAAGTGTTTCATTTGACTATTGTAGAACTATGTCTGTTACTGGCTAGTAAAGTAGTAAGTACATAGACTGACTAGTCTATTCGAATGTTAATGAAGTTGATTTTAATTCCCTGGGTTGATTAAACGAGTACCTAAATAATTTTTAAATTTAATGAATTCAAATCATCACTCATGTGAGCTTTCAATGGACCGAGAGCAAGTCCGAGGGATTGAGCGTGATCTAATAATCGCATCGGAAGTTCCGAAGCATGTAAAAAGTGCACGTGGACTGCTTTTTATGTGCAGTATACTCTTTGCGAGGAGTAGCACTTACGCGGCTGAGATGGTTCTAACTTCTGATAGGTTATTGGATCCTAACAATCCGATGGACAAAAATGAAATCTGGTGGTTATGGTGTAACCTGGTTGAGTAATTTACGTTTTTGTTTGAGTCGAGAGGTTGACTCATTTGAATCATTCATTAATTGAGATCATTTTGACTTAACATTTTGGTAATGCCACAAAAAAAAAAAGTTATTGTTGTTAAACGGGATGAAGTGACTATGTCACAATGTGAGTTTACGATGGACATAAACGTGACTTGGGTTCCTTAATTTTGATTTTACTGGTAACTAAAACTGAGCTGGTGGCACTATCAAAATTGTCTAACAAATTGAAGTTCATGATGATGAATACAGATAACATTTTGTTGTTAATTAAAATGCTAGAAAGGCAAGTACCAATTGAAGTAGATGAAGATTGTTGTGGTATGAAGGATGAGGTTCTCAGTTCGGTTGGGCGACCGTACCAGAGGCTTGATCGTAGCCGTAGCCCGTTAGAAGTCGGTGTCTACCTTTGAGTAGTCCGTGGGTACGCGGTGCGCGATAAGCTCTGGCGGAGGTCGGGTCTTGTAGAGACCGTAGAGTCATAGGGTTGACTCGGCGATCCCTTGGGGATGCGCGTAGTGTGGTTATGTGATAACCAATAGGCCACGAATGAGAGACCTGCTTCCGAAAGTTTGCCGTCATATGTTTTACGTAAAAGGTGGCTATGAAAGCCAGGTGGTACTTGTCTGGTCTTGCATTTAAATTGGTGGTAATGAATTGACTTTAAGTGATCCTAAATTCAGTTGCAAAGAATAAAATTATTTTCCTTGAGTTGAGTTGATTTTACGTAGACAGATAATTTGGTCAGGAGTAACCGAGTGGTGACAAAGATTACTGATGTACGTGTTTGTTTCAGATACAAGCGAAGACGCTTGTCTTGTCAGTATGGCCGTGTCGGAGATATGAGTTACTAAATCTAGAAAACGATAAGCAATGTTTTGCTTGGAGTGGTCTTTGCTTGGTCCATGCAAGTTTGCAGGTAGATGATACCAACCTATGAACAGGTGGCTGGTGGCCTGACAGTATAAAAGGTCACTACTGCAGTGTTCATCAATTCGGACTGCACTGCTACCAGTAGCGAACGGTCGTATCAGTACCTCGGCAATTCTCAGTGACTATTTTGTGAAAAAATAGCCCCCAGGAATCCCGCCCGGCCCAGGCCGGCGTAGAAGCACCGAAGAAAGAAACGTCGTTGCCGGTGCCCGCCGCCGCAGCTCCCGAACCCGGTCCCGCTACAACGGACGCCCCGGGGTAGGGAATGCGGGGCCAGGCATCCGCCGGCAACGCTACGACTTGCGGTTGCATATAAGAAGAGAAGCTATGGAAGGTAACAAAAAAGTGGGTAGATCGAGGTCGCGAGGCCGACATCTACCCACTAAATCCCAATCACGGGACTCCACGCCAAAACAGCCCCCCGAAGCAGAGGGTAGTCTGGAATGGAGGGACTTGGTACTACCCTCCCCCCCAGGCACCCCCTCTTTCGGGGATGAACTATTTTTTGATTCAACGGCAGGGGAGGCCCCTGCCCCGCTATACTACGCAACAGCGGCGTGCGACAGCAAAGCAGACGCTAGCGCGGGAGTCGCCGCTAGCGTCTGCGCAGCCGGAAGAACGAGCGCGGAGACCGGCTTCGCGGCACCACTGCCGCCACAGGGGGTGCCCCCCCCACACCAAACAGCAACAACGGGCGCAAGCGGTAGCGTCTGCGACAGGACGGGAGTTGCCGCTAGCGTCTGCGACGCCGGAGTAACGAGTGCGGAGACCGGCATCGCGGACCTACTGCCACCGCCCACTGAAAGCCCCTTCGCACCGTCGGTGGTAGCTGCGCGGCGAAACACGAGGTTGGAGAAGTTGGAATCTGATACGATTTTATTCGCCCAACTCGTGGAAGCGCAGCTACCATCAGACGACCTAGAGGACTGGATAGCGGCTTACATCCGAATTACCAACTACAGGCTGGGCATCCCTGTGGAGCTCCAGGCTGTGGACAAGCACTTCCTGGAGTTCCTGGAAAGGAACCCAGGAGAGCTCAAAGCGTATAAGAGGTCAGCAACGCAGCGCGACAGCCCGCCGTCTGCGCAGGAGCCTGCGGGGAAGAAGCCTGCAGCCAAGGTCTCGCCCCCAAAGGACCCAAGGATCCACAGACGTCGCTCTCGCTTCCGTTCTGCGGGAGCCAAGCGGCGAGAGCGCACCCCAGCGCCACCCGCAGCAGCGCCCCCCCCCCTGGAAGGCACCAGAGCCGGGGAGTTCACTAAACCTGGTGGGACTGAATGTAGTCGCTCGCGACCTGTTCGCCCCTCGCCCACCACCCCCAGCCACAGTCAATCCACCGGCAGCAGCGCCAAGGACCTCCCGACCTCCAACCCCTGCCCAGGGGCACGGAACTCAGGAGCTGCCCAACCTGGAGGCGGAGGAGCTCCCGATCCCCCGCCCCCAGCCAACACCAACACCGAGAGCTGCCAGCCCTCCGGCCCCTGTGCAGGGAATGGAGGTAGACCCGGCAGCAAAAGCGCCACCACGCCCGCCCCAGCCCACGCCCCCCCACAGACCAGACCCGCAGACACTCCCGTCTGGAAGCGCCCCCGCACCAACACAGGGCGCAGTCCCTCCTCCAGCTCCACCCCTGGAGCAGAGGAAGGACAAGGGGAAGGGGAAAGGGAAACGGACGGGCACGACGACATATGCAGCAAAAGCGGCTGCCCAGCCCCAGCCCGGTACCAGCACCCAACAAGCTCCAGCAGCAGCACCGGCCCAACCCAGCGGCAGCAACCAGCCCCCTGCAGCACAGAGGAAGGTGAGGTACCCCCGCATTCTGGTACCAGTCTTCCCTGCATGGACCAAAACTACGAGCAGCATAGCACACGAGCTGGGGTACCCACCCAACTCCAAGCCGAATGGCAAGGGGCTGATCTTCAGCCCCGCAAGCGACGAGGAGTACAGGTGCATAGTCCGACACCTGGAAGCGCTACAGGCCGCAGGAACTCACCTGCCCTGGGAGCACACCATCGGAGACGAGGGGCGCCAGATGAAGGTGGCTCTACGGGGGCTCCCTGCGGACACCCCTATTGACGAAATAAAGGAAGCATGCATAGAGCTCGGGTATCCCGTAGAATATGTCAAGCAAATAGATGCTAGGGGGGGGAGACAGGGGTGCGTATATTTTATACAACTCTCTGGCCCCCCTAGAGAGTTCTCGGGAATCTACGGGATATCCGAGCTCCTCTATATGAAGACAATTAAGGTGGAAGCGTGGCGAGGCAGGGAGGGGCCGGCCCAATGTCATAGATGCCAGGGATTCCGCCACCACTCTAAAGGGTGCCACAGAGATTTAAAGTGTGTCCGGTGTGGGGGACCGCACGCAGCTAAGGATTGCACAAGGCCGAAATCCGAACCTTGCACTTGTGCAAACTGCACGGGCCCCCACCCGGCAAACTTCAAGAAGTGCCCTGTATACTTGAAAGAGCTTCGGGCCTGGAAAGCGAGCAGAGGTAAGGGCACTTCAACCACCACAGCCACGACAAAGAAAGGACCTGCAACTAAAGCCACCACCCCCAAGGCAACGGTAGCGGAGACGGCACCAGCTTCCCTCATGGCGCCGAGTAACGCGCCCAAGCCGAGGGGGGAGAAAACAGCTGCCAGCACCAGCAAACAAAATTTTGGGCCCAAGGAGCCCAAAAAGAACAAGAAGAAAAAGAAGAAGCAGACCACAGTTACCCCAGTAACCCCCGCCCCAGTTCCAGCGGACATACAGGGGGTAGCTCCGGAAACAACACCAGCCCAGACCCCAACAGTCGCGGAGCTAGTAAGAGCCCTCCTCCAGGCGGTGGCGACCCAGGGCCCCCAGGCGGCCCAGGAAGCCCTAGCAGCAGCAGGAGTCCCCAGCAAGACCCCCAGAGGAGGAAACTAAGGGTGGTCTTCTGGAACGCCCAGACACTGACCAGGAAGGAAGCGCTGCTCAGAAACTTCCTGCACGAGCAGAAGGTAGATATCCTCCTGGTCA
Source organism: Thaumatotibia leucotreta (assembly GCA_025490895.1). Taxonomy (NCBI): domain Eukaryota; kingdom Metazoa; phylum Arthropoda; class Insecta; order Lepidoptera; family Tortricidae; genus Thaumatotibia; species Thaumatotibia leucotreta. Next base: position 94,361 of record JALPQI010002184.1, read on the forward strand.
GCGAGACACACGCAAACAAGGAGCTAAAGGTGGGTGGCTTTATAACTTACCAACGGAACGAGACTAACCAGCTGGGACACTCGTTCCGTGGCCTTGCTGTGATGGTCCGCAGAACCCTGATACACCAGCCAGTCGACTTCGTGAACTACGACTCATTCACAGCGCTGGGAGTCGACATCAGGGTGCTTAGCGGAGACCTCCGGCTGTACGCGGTGTACCGCCCACCTAGCCAGCCGTATGGAAACATAGGGAGAGACCTCCGTGCCATATTCCGATCCCCAATGCCGACCATCGTGGCGGGGGATTGGAACGCCAAACATGTGGCATGGAACTCGTCCAAGATAGACCCAGAGGGAAGGGCCATATATAAAGCAGCAGAGGAGCAAGGGCTCGATGTCACAGGACCGGAGGAACCCACACACTACCCGGACGCACACTACTCCTGCGACATCATTGACTTCGCCATCCACAGGGAAGTAAGAGCGGCAATGGCGCTGGAGGTGTTACCTGACTTACCGTCGGACCACAGGCCGGTGCTGTTAGTGCTGGACTCAGCACCAGACGCCACACTGAAGAGACCAGAGAGAAAGAAAACCGACTGGGAGGCCTTCTCTACTGCTCTCGCAGGTAACACCCTCAGCGGACCAGTAACCTCGGCTGAGGAAGTGGACAATGCTGCGGAAGCCATCTCCTTGGGGATCCAGGAAGCGTTGAGAACATCATCTCACACCATTCCTGCGGGCATGAGGTGCAAACCACTGCCCGCAGAAATCAGGAACCTCATTGAGCAGAAGCGCCGACTGAGAAGGAGATGGCAACATACAAGATGCCCTACGGCCAAGGCGGAGCTTAATTGCACAGTAGAAAGGTGCAAGAGGCAGCTTCGTCAGCACGCAGCAGCGGAATGGGAGGAGCATCTGGCCAGCATAGCCGGTAAGCTACCATCGGTTCACCGGCTGTGCAGGCAGCTCGGCCAGACCCAGGACGCAGTAAGGCCACTAATAGACAGCGGGGGGAATCTCAGGTACAAGGCTGCAGACAGAGCGGAACTGTTCGCGGACAGTCTGGAGCGGTCCTTCCAGCCGAACCCGTCGCAAGACGAAGACCACACCAGGAGGATAGAGGAGCAACTGGAGAGGTACTTCGAGCACCAGCCGAGTGGAGACGAGGACCCGGTCTTCTTCACACCCGGCCAAGTCAAGAGAGCGCTACAGAAGGTGAACACTAGGAAAGCCCCGGGCGCCGATTCGATCCCGAACCTGGCACTCCGGCACCTGCCACAGCACACCATAGTGGCGGTGACCCGCCTGTTCAATGGGATCATGCGCTCGGGACACTTCCCAAGGACCTGGAAACTTGGCCGGGTCATAATGCTGCCGAAACAGGGGAAAGACAGGCGAAGACCGGAAAGTTACCGGCCTATAACCCTGCTCAGTACCCTCTCCAAAGTCTTCGAGCGACTCCTCCTCGGAAGACTCCAGCCGCACCTGGTACCGCGTCCAGAACAGTTCGGTTTCCGCTCTGAGCACTCAACGACGCTGCAGCTTACAAGGTTGCTGTCATATATGGCGGAGAGGATGCATCAGAAGGAGCACGTCGTCGCGGTTTTCCTAGATATGGAAAAGGCGTTCGACAGAGTATGGCACGAGGGGCTGCTAGCCAAACTGTCGACGTCCACAGCCCCGCGACGACTAGTGAGAGTCCTCCGCTCCTTCCTGACAGATCGCCGCTTCCACGTGGCAGTGGAAGGCGCCATCTCCACGGAACGCCTGATACTAGCAGGAGTTCCACAAGGGAGCTGTTTATCCCCAACATGCTACGCCACATTCACAGACGACATCCCGGTAGTCGGAGACGTCAAGCTGGCCCTGTTCGCAGACGACGCTGCGTACTACGCAGCGTCCATCACCCCAGCACACGCCGCATCCAAGATCCAGCGCCAGCTTGACGCCCTACCAGATTGGCTGGCTAAGTGGCGGCTCGCCGTGAATGTGGGAAAGACACAGGCGTTCCAAACAGGAGCACGCAAGCATCCTCCGCCTCTCAATTTCTACGGCGAAGAAATTGAGTGGCAGCACACAGTGAAGTACCTAGGGGTCACTATAGACAGGGGCCTCACAATGAAGCAGCACGTGGAAGAGGTGGTGAGGAAGACGCGAACTGCGCGCACCAAACTTCGTCCAGTGCTTAGCAGCAGCCTCCCAAGCAGCACGAAACTGGGGGTTTACAAGGCTTACGTCAGGTCCAGGCTGACGTACGCGGCGCCTGCCTGGTACGCCAGGACCGCGGAATACAACAGGCGGAAACTCCGAGCCCAGGAGTCGCTCAGCCTGAGAGTGATTATGAAAGCCCCCAGGTACGTAAAGAACCGATACATACTGCGAGACCTCAAGCACCGAAGCCTGGACGAGTTCATCGGGGAATTAGCGCGCAGGATGTTTTCCCGCGCCGACAACTCCCGCCATCAGCTGCTTCAGGGGATTGCCCCCCTGTATCCCCGCCCAGAGGGAGACCGCGATCAGCGAGCCCAGCCGCGAGAGCTAGTCCCCCCAAGTGACCCATAAGGTACGCCACCAAGCCACAGAATGGCCACCCACCACCACGCCACAGACTGGCCAACTTGAGCCCACCACGCCAAGAAGGCCAACTGTGGCGCGAACGCAGAAAACGCAGCATTAAAAATTGCTGCGAGAAAGCCCAGGCCGTTGTCACGGCCTGCGATAAGAAACAGCCAAAAAGGGCCTCGCCCTGAAATGGCAGCCTCCACACCGTCAAAGGTGTGACGAGATGACACGTACGTTCATCAATTCATTCCCGTGTTAGACATAGAACGATTCACTCTTGTCTTGTTATGTGAAGGGTTTACATTCTTACGAAGGAAGTTATTTCTATGGGGTATGCATCCTATGCATGGACGCAAGCTTAGAACTCTCCATTCGTTTTCTACTACTGCGTAGATACAAGATTCTGTAACGAGTAACAAGTAGCTATGCCTCTTAGCTCGGCTGTCATTAGGGTTCCCGATATATATAAGTCATAATAGCTTTGCTTTGTTGCAGGACATAATTATGAAGAAAAATAGGAACTCTGCGTCTCACTCTTTCCTAGACAAAAAAAAGAGTGAATTTGAGAACGGAGGCCAGAAATTTGTACGAGGGCAAGAGGACAAAACAATCAAAGCACGTGTTGTTGCTCGATGCCCCACCACATGCACTACTGAGGTTCTTAATTTACTTTTAATGTAAAAGAGAAGTATAATAAGCTCCCATTACTGATTTTGTACGAATTTTTCGGTTCCGTACATAAGAAATTGAAAGCTCCTGGAGCATGCCTACATGCCTAGTTGAGAAGCAAGCAATATTATTGTAATTTTTCTCATATTTTTCAATTTTGTTTTCAGGAAGTAGTCTCCAACGACATCTAAATGTAGGCTAGGCTTGTAATGCCTCAAACGCCTCCAGCTCGGAAACTGAAAACATGCCTAGTTCAATATGTATGACTTGGTTAAATAAAGTACATAATTCTGACATAAATCCTTATTTTCTTTCACGCATAGTCATTAAACGTTATGTCTTCCAATTCCAATGAGGGTTTTCGACATTTTTTCTGCCACCAGGCGGCGCTAGAGTAGGCGTCTGGTCCACACAGCTGTCAGATTCATACTATTCATAGGCACCTGGACATAAAATATGGAAATTCTATTTTATTTGGAAGAGTATTGATTTTGTAATGGATTACGAATAATACACGGTCGTCGAACTGAAGACGTACTGAGCGCAAACAGGCGCGCAAAGTCACTGGTATTAAAAATAATTATTATAATTTATAACTTTGTTAATTTCATGGGAATTGACTTGGAACATTTATTTTTATTTATTTTAGAAAACAATATTCCTAAAGTAATGGTTTTCAGAATAAATAAACCTATAAATATTTTGAAAATTAAATGCGCGTATTCATTTTGACAATTCGTCAAAACTCCCGCTCAGTGCTGCCATCTCACCTCCCCATAGTGGCAGAAAAAGTATCAAAAACCCTCGTTGCAGAACATAATATTGTGTTGTAGCAATGAAATACTTAGGCATGACAATGAACATACCATACCCGATAACTAAAATAAAGAAAAAATCATAAATTAACAATTATAGTGCAAAATAAAGTATTATTATTACTACCTACTGTGGCCTAGTACCACAGGCGACGACATAATATACAATCATGCTTGAATTATAATATAAATGCATACCTACTTATAGGAACCACCCATAACTCAGGAACTACATAAAATATTCGTGATAAATACACAAATATTCTCTACCATTTTAAATATTTACAGTATTTGCAATAGCAATTTTGGATTCGTTTGTATTTATATAAGATTATTAGGTGCAGTTTGTCCACTCTAGAAACGTCTTGTTTTTAATGAACGTTAACATAATAATAAAGGGTTATCAATTCAAATGGGTCAGTATGGAGGTTTTGAAAACCATAGCAGATAGCGAAATCTTTTCTTAGGAACCATGAGATCGATTTTAGTGGAAAGAAAAACTACATTCAAACACTTAAATGTCACTAAGAAACATGATAAAAAACTCCAAAAATCCATGAATACTTAGATTGAGTTTCCAAGCTAGATCGATTTTCCGTCCTCAGAAACCCCTTTAAGAAATGCTTAAGAATGGCTAGCTTAAAGGTATAATGGGCATTTTCATTTCTAGGGACACCCAATCAGCGTGAGATTAAAAAAAGCTTAACTTCAGTCAGGTTTGTAACGACAATTAAGTATAAACTCTTAATGAATTTTAAATTGATTGGTGTTTTTATATTCTTATATCGCTTAAAGCTTAAAAAATTAACACCAACATTTTTGTTTTTATCAATATTAAATGCTTAGTCGTCGTTACAAACCTGACTGCAGTTAGGCTTTTTTTAATCTAACGCTAATTGGGTGTCCCTAAAAGTGAAAATGCCCTTATTACACCTTTAAACGACCAATTATCGAGTTTAGGTACGTATATAAATAATTGTATTAGTATTAGTACATGTTTATTTGCGATCTCGGAAACTGCTCAATGATTTGAACAAAAAATAGAATATAGGGGTTTTATTGGACGAAAAATTGTCCTGGTCTCGTCTCGTCTTATCTCTGAGAAAACGTGAGTTTTCAATTTCATGTATTTGAGTTTTGCTTGGTGGACCATTTTATAATAATTTTGAGCTTTTCAATATCATTACTAACATTATTAACAACTTATCTACAACACATTAAATATAAAACATTAATAAGTTATATTTTTGTTCAGTTCAACAAAGTCAACATTAATATATTATATTATTGTCTTGAAGCAGCGCGCTCGCGTAAATACTTGTGTGTTCTCGGCCTAATGGCCTATGAACATGGCGGCCCGGCGAGCGGGCCAGTGCCGCCATCTTGTTTTCTTTCTCAGTTGACTTTCTAGGCGCGACTTTGTATGTTTGTTTACATTTAAATTATTTAAATTTGTTGATATAATTATCAGTAATTGCTTATTATGTGCCGGTTATTGTGTAGTGCATACTGTGACGCGTTCATAAAACGTGGTAGTGTTGTTTTAAGTTATTTTTTGTGCTTGTGATCTTGTTTACAAATTCGGTTGTCTTCCGTGAACCGGCAGGGTACGTAAATACGTTGTTATTTTGCTATTATTTCTGCAATTACGGACTCAAATGTATAAAATAAGGTTTTAATAGAATGCCTGTTAGTGCTTTATCCTGTTTATGACTATATTTTGAGTAAATAAATCTCCAAATGACCAATAATATCTCTATGTAACTGACGGTTTTATATCGCACATTTGTTCTGACTTAAGCCTGCAATCAAATAAGTTTTTCTCAACATTTTTGTAAGAAGCTTCTTTAATTGTTTGGTATTATCCAAAAGACAATGTAATATTCTTTCAAATGAATCCAAAAAACATATACCTTATCGCTTTAGATCTTTTTTAAAAAATCGTTTACTGCAGAAAGTTGGTACAAAATTTGTATGCGTCTAATTTGCGTGCGTTTATTCATTACTTTTATTATAAAAGCCAGATTAATGGCGATATAACTTGACGACTTGTTTAATGTTTTTTACAGTGTTAAAACAATTATCGTAATTGCTTTAGTACAAGCAAAGTTATCCAACTTTAAATCGAACATGATTTCGCGCCATTCCGACGACAAACTGTCAAAGCAATCTGGGTGACGTTTTCTTAATTTCGAAATCGAGTGAGTGGTCCTCCACTATGTAGTTGTCCGGTTCGTAGCTGGTCGTTATCTCGACGCCCACTGATGGGTCCGCATCGGGGAGGATGTAGTAGTTTTCGCACTTATGTCTTAATGTAAGTAGATACGTTTGCTTGATCTATGGTATATATATGTCATCTGTGATATAGGGCCAAAACTTCGCGCCTATATTCTCAAATTTGCCGTCTTTCTCTACTTATATTATGTCCGTCTATAAACTCCGTTCCATTCCCAGGCCGCACGGTGTTCCGCCGGCACGTGCGCCGCCACATGCTCGGCAAGCGGCACTGCTGCGAGCGCTGCGGCAAGGGCTTCGCGGAGCGCCACGCGCTGCGGCGACACTCGCGCGTGCACTCCGGCCAGCCCGCGCCGAGGGGCCACGCCTGCCATCTGTGCGACAAGCGGTGAGTGCCACTAGACCACTGCGGCGACACTCGCGCGTCCACTCCGGCCAGCCCGCGCCGAGGGGCCACGCCTGCCATCTGTGCGACAAGCGGTGAGTGCCACTAGACCACTGCGGCGACACTCGCGCGTCCACTCCGGCCAGCCCGCGCCGAGGGGCCACGCCTGCCATCTGTGCGACAAGCGGTGAGTGCCACTAGACCACTGCGGCGACACTCGCGCGTGCACTCCGGCCAGCCCGCGCCGAGGGGCCACGCCTGCCATCTGTGCGACAAGCGGTGAGTGCCACTAGACCACTGCGGCGACACTCGCGCGTCCACTCCGGCCAGCCCGCGCCGAGGGGCCACGCCTGCCATCTGTGCGACAAGCGGTGAGTGCCACTAGACCACTGCGGCGACACTCGCGCGTCCACTCCGGCCAGCCCGCGCCGAGGGGCCACGCCTGCCATCTGTGCGACAAGCGGTGAGTGCCACTAGACCACTGCGGCGACACTCGCGCGTCCACTCCGGCCAGCCCGCGCCGAGGGGCCACGCCTGCCATCTGTGCGACAAGCGGTGAGTGCCACTAGACCACTGCGGCGACACTCGCGCGTGCACTCCGGCCAGCCCGCGCCGAGGGGCCACGCCTGCCATCTGTGCGACAAGCGGTGAGTGCCACTAGACCACTGCGGCGACACTCGCGCGTCCACTCCGGGCAGCCCGCGCCGAGGGGCCACGCCTGCCATCTGTGCGACAAGCGGTGAGTGCCACTAGACCACTGCGGCGACACTCGCGCGTCCACTCCGGCCAGCCCGCGCCGAGGGGCCACGCCTGCCATCTGTGCGACAAGCGGTGAGTGCCACTAGACCACTGCGGCGACACTCGCGAGCCCGCGCCGAGGGGCCACGCCTGCCATCTGTGCGACAAGCGGTGAGTGCCACTAGACCACTGCGGCGACACTCGCGCGTCCACTCCGGCCAGCCCGCGCCGAGGGGCCACGCCTGCCATCTGTGCGACAAGCGGTGAGTGCCACTAGACCACTGCGGCGACACTCGCGCGTCCACTCCGGCCAGCCCGCGCCGAGGGGCCACGCCTGCCATCTGTGCGACAAGCGGTGAGTGCCACTAGACCACTGCGGCGACACTCGCGCGTCCACTCCGGCCAGCCCGCGCCGAGGGGCCACGCCTGCCATCTGTGCGACAAGCGGTGAGTGCCACTAGACCACTGCGGCGACACTCGCGCGTGCACTCCGGCCAGCCCGCGCCGAGGGGCCACGCCTGCCATCTGTGCGACAAGCGGTGAGTGCCACTAGACCACTGCGGCGACACTCGCGCGTCCACTCCGGGCAGCCCGCGCCGAGGGGCCACGCCTGCCATCTGTGCGACAAGCGGTGAGTGCCACTAGACCACTGCGGCGACACTCGCGCGTCCACTCCGGCCAGCCCGCGCCGAGGGGCCACGCCTGCCATCTGTGCGACAAGCGGTGAGTGCCACTAGACCACTGCGGCGACACTCGCGAGCCCGCGCCGAGGGGCCACGCCTGCCATCTGTGCGACAAGCGGTGAGTGCCACTAGACCACTGCGGCGACACTCGCGCGTCCACTCCGGCCAGCCCGCGCCGAGGGGCCACGCCTGCCATCTGTGCGACAAGCGGTGAGTGCCACTAGACCACTGCGGCGACACTCGCGCGTCCACTCCGGCCAGCCCGCGCCGAGGGGCCACGCCTGCCATCTGTGCGACAAGCGGTGAGTGCCACTAGACCACTGCGGCGACACTCGCGCGTCCATTCCGGCCAGCCCGCGCCGAGGGGCCACGCCTGCCATCTGTGCGACAAGCGGTGAGTCACGCTCGAGACAAACAAAGCTACAGCTAGACTTATGCCCGGTTCACATTATTCCAGTGTAGTGATCCAGCGGTCAAATCCAGTCCAGTGCTGGACTGGAGCACGCCGTTTACATTACTCCAGTATTTCAAGAGTAGCTGGATTGGAAACACATCGGCGACATTGATCTAGTACTTGTTTGGAACTGGAATGGCTGTCTACATTATTCCAGTGCTGCTGGACTGGGTGAGCTGGAATGAAAAGTTGACGGTCTTTCCAGTCACTGGACTGGAATGCTCACTGGAATGGAAGCATTCCACACTTTTCACATTATTCCAGTAGTATTCCAGTACTGGTTTGGATTGCTGGACTGGAATGCTACTGGAATAATGTGAACCGGGCATTAGGCTGGTTCCTGTGTCACGCGGACCGCCCGGCACGTATCTCTCCGCGCGGAGCAATATGTATTGGATCAATGGCGCGTTTCAGACTGGCGCGGACGGCCATCCGCAGATCCACGCGACGAGCACTCCAGTGAGCGTTTCAGTATCACGCGGAGCGCACGCGTCCGCGCAAGACAGTCATGGCGAGTCGCGATCTGGACACGGGGCGAGTCATTGATGAAGTGCGGTCTTTGTTCGCGTCTGTACTCCGAAGCGGGCAGCGCCATACTGAAACGACTTTTGCGGACGGTCCGCGCCTAGCATCTCCGCGCGGGCGGTCCGCGTGACACAGGAACCAGCCTTACACAGGCAGTAGCACGTAATACGTGTCGAAGCAGCGCACATCGTGGTCTCCCTTGCAATTGGTACTCCAAAAGACTTGTTTTTAACTCTCTACTGTCTATTTTTAACTCCATTTCTTCATTGATTTAGTTGTTGTTGTATTCTGGCCATTTTTTCCGCAACTCGACATCAAACGAGCCTATTTTGCGTAGTCCCAACGCTGGCCCAGTACTTGTTGGGGACTTCACATACACCCTTGAATTTCTTCGCAGGTGTATGCAGGTTTCCTTCACCGTAAAGCATTTGTGAATATCAACTTTTACTTACAGCACGGATAGTTGGATCATCATCATCACCACAGTCGTGGTCTTCATTGCTGAAGGTCGTGTCATCGTGTCTTGAAATGTCTTGGTGACTTCTGTCACTAGTTATTTCCACTCTCTCCTCCTTCCTTAGCAGTCGTAACAGTAATGCCTGTGAGTTTGGCAACCTGTAATATAAGCTGAAGTCCTTATTTTATTAATGATGTTAAAATTGTATTACAAGTTACAAGCTTTTGAGGTCCGCCCACCATAGACCATAGATGTGGATTAATTGTAAAACCGTGTACAATGATCAAAAGTAACATGTGATTAGTTTCAACGGTAACCTATTTCTGGTACACAATATTCACTTAAAAGTAGGAAATATTGTTCAAACGCCTCCTAACTTAGCACGCCGATAAGTACAGAAAATTCACGAAAGCTGGCACGCATGGATCGAGTGACAGAATGTATCTAGGTATGTGTGGATGTCAAAATGACAGTAGATACAGGTTGGTATAGCACGGCCGCATACACATAATGATAGATGTCATTCATTTCATTCATTCCATTCCAGCATTGTTTGTCCCTTTCGATCTTGTCAATATGTTTGTAAGACCCAAAGGGATAAACAATAATTATCGGCTTGCTAAGTTATAGAAGACGTTTATGAATACAGGGTTGGTTTTCAGTATTTCCTAGTCCCTTTTGGTCTTACAGACATATTGACAAGACACAGACATATTTCTCGAAAGCTAACTTGTAATACAAGCGGAAGTCCTTATCTAGTCAATAGCGTTAAAAAGAGACTTCCACTTGTCATCCATTATTGACGATCTTAAAAAGAAAAATTTTCATAATTTATTGCAATCCAACGACGCTAACTGGTCAACCGATCAACTAATCTCGATTTTAAATGCTTCAATAATAAATAATACAATGAAAATCTTAACACCAAGGAGATCCAGGTGTATTAAACCATGGATCACACCTGGTCTAGTCCGCTGTATGATAAATCGTGATCGAATGCACCTACAATGTAGAAAACAACCAAACAACGAAATAATTAAAATAACTTACACCAGATATAAAAACTACTGTAATGATTTATTAAAGCGACTAAAAAGAAATTTTGAAAAAAATGAGCTAGATAAGTACGCCAATAATCCTAAAATGAAATGGAAAATAATTGACAAGATCTCAAACAGACACAAAGTTAAAAACTCTGCGTCTGCTTTACTTAAAATAGGAGACACGCCACGGGATGCCTTAGACAATATAAATAATTATTTTTCCAGTGTAGCGAAAGAACTAGCTGATAATATAGTATCCCAAAATTTAAACACAATCCCAACTCAAAATAAAGTGTCGACCAATCCCCCACTAAATTCCATGGTTTTGCTTAAAACATCGGAAAAAGAAATTGAATCTGTACTTGTGAACCTTAAAACTGATAGTGCAACTGGATGGGATGGGATTTCCACAAAAGTATTAAAATCTGCTAGTTCTGTCATTGTACCACCTTTGACACACATTTTTAACGTATGCTTAGAAACTGGCATTTTTCCTCAAGCATTCAAAAGATCAATTATACATCCGATTTTAAAAGCAGGAAATAGAGACTGTGTTGGTAATTATCGTCCGATATCCGTGCTACCAGCTTTATCAAAAATTTTAGAAAAAATCATTAACGTAAGGTTACTCTCTTATCTCGAAAAAGCAAAAATATTGTCTGACAACCAATATGGCTTTAGAGCAGGCAGGTCAACAGCTAATGCCGTCTCTGATCTAACGGATTTTATCGCGACTAAAATAGATGAAAACCTAAAGTGTGTCGGTGTGTTTTTAGACCTCGCGAAGGCTTTTGACACTGTCTCTATTCCTACGCTACTAAATAGGTTGGAAGAAATAGGCATAAGAGGGATAACACTTGACCTATTCAAGAACTATCTACACGGTAGGACTCAAAGAGTCACTATAGATGGCCTCTTTAGTGCGGATGCCCCTATTACTCACGGAGTGCCCCAGGGTAGTGTCCTGGGACCAACCTTGTTTTTAACATATATTAACAATCTTTGTAACCTAAAATTGCAAAATTGTAATATCTTTACCTATGCTGATGACACTGCTCTCGTTTTTTATGGTAGAACATGGGAAGAAGTTTCAGCATACGCGGAATCAGGACTAAAAAGTACTATAGAATGGTTGTACAATAACCTGTTGACGCTGAACATAGCAAAAACTAAATTTATTTGTTTTGCAAATACATGCAGAACACTGCCTACAATGGACGCCGTTAGACTTCGTGTACACTCTTGTAGGGATACTGTAGTGGATTTATGCAATTGCAGTTATTTAGAAAGAGTACATAGTCTCAAATATCTAGGCATTTTTCTTGATGAAAACTTGACATGGTGCCCACAATTGAAATCACTTTCAGAAAGGACGAGGAAAATGATCTATATTTTTAAGAAATTAAGGCATGTTGCGGACAGTTCCTTAATAAAAACTATTTATTACGCCCTTGCGCAGTCAATTATCACATACTGCATAACATCCTGGGGGGGAGCTCGAAAAACCCATATTATACAATTAGAAAAAGCGCAGCGCTCACTTTTAAAAGTAATAAATTTTAAGCCTTTTAGATACCCAACTACCGAATTATACGCTGAATTCGACGTCCTAACAGTTAGAAAATTATTTATCAAAGAAATTATAATATCGCAGCATAACAAACTACAATATAACCCAAAACTCATGGAAACACGTCGAAAAGACAATGTCTGTCCCAGGAAACAGTATAAGACTAAATTCATTACAAAATTTAATTGTTACCTCGGCCCATTGCTATATAATAAAATACATAAAATACTCCAAATCTATCCTCTAAATAAATACAAATGTAAACAGATATTAACTTCTTGGCTGAAAGAGAAAGATTATGCAGAAATAGAAGATTTATTTAAAATTATAGTTTAGGTCAAATAATGAGGCAAGTAAGAAATATATGCTGAAAAAAAAAAAAAAAAAATAAATAAAAAAATGTGTATGTGTACATATATATATATATATATATATAATATATATATATATATGTACACATATATATTGTATGTATATATATATGTTCATATATATGTTATGTGTAATTGGAAATGGAATGTATGTTTTTGCGACAAACGGGACTTAATCGCGTATACTTATGTTGAATATTTTCCTCACGTTTCGGGCCTGACTTTCCACCCGTGATCGTAAATAGACTCCCGTATGTCGCTGAAATATGAATAGAGTGCAAATCACGACACTTTTAAATTGCATTTTCATAAAATTAAAATGTTTTCCAAAGTTCACAGTTTCATATGTCTAACCTGACTGTTGTTGTGGCAAATTGTTTTGGTTGCGAAGGTAAATGTAAAACAAATACTTTTATTATCTACCCACCATTTTGTTCAAAAATCTCAACTTACAATCGTTATAAGTTAAGTTTAATTATAGTTATAAGCGGTCTAATTCCTGTCTAAAATAAATAATAAATTTCATAGGAAGGTACTAACATCTGAGATACAGGCTCGGCCTAGTTCAGATGATAGTGAATCACTGTAATAGATAAGTATTAGTACTAGTAATTATATAGACCTGTATTCCACTGTATTTCTGGTGAATAAACGTTTATTATTATTATTATTATTACTTGTATTAAAAGTGTTCAAGAAACGGGTCCAAGACCGAAAGGAACAACCAATACTTATTGGCTTGCTAAATTAGGAGACGTTTATGAATAAGGGGGTAATTACGTCAGACTGAAACTGTGATTCTTGAACTTCTAGATTCACGGATGGCAGCCTGCTATCGGCGCACATAGCGCGCCACACGGGTGAGCTACCCTGCGCCTGCACCGTCTGCGACAAGCGGTTCCCCTCCGCGCGGCTGCTCGCTTCGCATTCGCTCGTGCACTCCGACAACAAGCCGCATGCGTGCCATGTCTGCGAACGACGGTGCGTACTATCCACTGACATGGTTCATGTAGCTGTTATCAACTACAGTTATCTCTCTAATGTTACTTCAAAATCAAAGCTAAAAAGATTTCAGAAGACTGACGTCACTCACAAAGAAGTCATAGGGGTGAAGGTGAAGAAAGGAGTCCACATTATACATTCTGGCGCTTATTTAAAATTATACACGTTTGTTGCATGCTAAATCAGTGTTATCTCTTATAAATTGACCTATCCCTAATATTTTGATATTCAGATTCCGCCATGAATCGACCCTGCGAACGCACCTTCGGACACACACAGGAGAGAAACCTTACGTGTGCTCCGTCTGCGGGAAGACCTTCATTCAAAACTCCAATCTCACCTTACACATGCGTACACATACAGGTATCAAATTGTCTTCATTTAAACTTGCGAAGTGATGAGATATTTGAAAATGACCTAAACATTTATAAATTCGAATGTCCTTAGTAAATGTTCATAAACTTTATCATGTACACTTTTTAGTAAATGTTTAATCTTGTTTTCTTCATATTAATTCTTATAACACTAGGCTGATTTTTCTATTGCCTATTTATTCATTCGCATGGTGGAGTCAGTATGTGATTATCAATTGTGCGATAGTACTGCATAAAAACTGAAAATTTGCATGCAAATCTGTTTATTTTCTTACTTTTTGCCTGAGGCATGAGTAAAAAGTGACTAAAATAACCTTATTTATTGTAGCGATAATTGAAAAATACATTTTTACATATACATCATACAGACATCGGATTCCGTGGGGCGAATTTTCTTGACAGCTAGGGACTTCCTATATCGATAAACTCATTTATCGATACTAGTTTTACATACTAGACTGCCCCCAACATTGTATGTATTTTTGGTAACTATGTATTGGTCTGAAAACAAGTATGAAAGTCACACTTCGCATTTTTAATCATTTTATATTGACGTGACAACGTCTTATAAATTGGTTTGCCGGGTGACACTTCAAGAAACTGCGTTACGCTCCGCTCACGTTATGCGCTCACAATGAGAGCGAGTGAGAGGCACGCGTCCCTTCCACTCGGGCATGGTTACCCCGCCTAAGAGCGAGAGAGACAGACATAAAAAGTGAAAGTCGTTGTCACGTAAAACTTTCGCCCGTATACCGACTTTACAGGCAACCAATTTTTTTTTTTGAGTGAAAATAAATAATGCGCATTCAAAAAATAGAATACTTGCGTAAAAAGCTACCTGAAGTAATTTAACGTGGGTCTAAGCTTCAACAATAATAGATGGGACAGTTATGAAGAAAGTAATTGTGACGAATAAAATTTTAAAATGTTTCCAATAAGAATGAGAAATTTTAATTGTTATGTTATTGAATTGTACTACTTAACTCGGATATAATTAAATTTAATAAATAAAATACTTTATACTGATCACGAGTATTTAAAAACTAATATCGATAAATGAATTTATCGATATAGGAAGTCCCTAGGTGTCAAGACGATTTGCCCCACGAAATCCGATGTCTGTGCATCAATAAATTACTTAACGAAATTTCTGATGTGTTCACGCAGGAGAACGGCCGTATTCGTGCTCCGTGTGCTCCCGCCGCTTCACATCTGGCTCGTCACTGAAGAGCCATGCCCGGACGCACACTGGAGAGAAACCTTACAGCTGCGAGTTGTGCGGCAAGAGGTTAGTCTTTGTCTAGCGAGTGTAGTGGGAGAGTGACAACTCTCCCACTACACTCGCTAGACGCTTCACGTCGGACTCGCCGCTGAACAAGTAAACTCGGATTCATACTGGTGAGAAAGCGTACACCTACGAGTTACGCGGCAAAAGCTGAGTCTCCGTCTACCTAGGGAGCAGTGTAAGAAAGACGATATCTCTGTCCAGTGTAAGCTTCAAAAGAGTACAGGAAGGCCGTTTTCAGAATTACTCCGGCGAAAAACCCTACACCTGCGAGCTGTGCTGCAAGATGTCTTATTATTAAGAGTCATATTGTATGTACTTCATTTTTATAGAAGTTGCGAAAGATGTAAACAAACTCTGTAGCAAAAATGTGTTTAATTTCCAATCTCCGTCATTGAATACTGCTAAATCTATTTAATCAACTCTTACCAATGGATATTCATTATGGATATTTCTTTGGCCTGTTTGCTTACATTGTTCGCAACTTCTATAAAAAGCGAGCATAATTATATTGTTATATGATTATTTGACCAATATTGTATTAATGTTAATATCGTAGGTATCATCCAATTTCATTGATAGTAAAGAATCCAACATTACTTAAATTAGACCCGGAAGTATCATGTACCTGATTGAACTTGATATGTAATTAAATTTCACAACTAATTGGTAGCCCCTAGGCTTGCGAAGTACCGGAAGTAACCTTCATTTGACAAGTGGCAGAACATTTAACCTTAAAAAAAAAATCTAATTTCAACGTTACCACGTAAAAGATTA